>JAVYIG010006115.1:0-124000 GCA_035222895.1 Strongylocentrotus droebachiensis
AAGCTCAGGGATTTTAGGCAATAAATAACGGTAAGATAAGGATATTTAGAGAGCAACAGAGACAGAGAGAGAGAAAAAAAAAGAAAGAGAGAGATACAGAGAGAGAAACAATAATATCTCATGTCATCTTTTCGTATGTGACATTTGACTAAATCACGTTTTTATTTTTCCTTTATCTTTCCATGATTGCTATATATTTGAATGCATATTTTAGATAGGGTCAAATCTTGTTCTACGTTATAATTATGATCAGCTATTTTTATTTAGGAGTATGTCGAAATGCGATTTCATTAAAAATCGCGGAACAGAAAACACTATGAGAGATGAAGATGGAAAATTACTTTTCGAAAACGAGCGAGAGAGGAATAGAGAGAAAATTGGACGTATTGTTATTTGTCATTATGCTCTCCGATCAACCCCAAAACCCCACCCGCTCTGGATTCCTCTTTATTTGTTTTTCATTTTTTATCATGATTTACATTCAACAAGTTAACTTTAATAATTATTGTACAATACTATTCATCTCATGTTGATACCATTAGGCGCTCGTTCCGTGTTCACCTTATTAATATCGAGGTTATGGTATAGTATTTTATCTCAAGATCGAAAGGAATACTTTCGGAATAAAAGCAAATAGCGAAACGGAAAACAGTACTAGAGATGAAAATGGAAATTGGCGCTGAGAAAGCGAGCGAGAGAGAGAGAGAGAGAGAGAGAGAGAGATAGGGAGAGCTAAAAAGAGAGAGAAATAATAATTTCTCATAATCATCTGTGGCATTTGGATTCATCACATCTTTTTGTTCTTTCTTTTATCTTGCATGATTGTTATATCTTTGAATAATTATTTCAGATAGGGTAAAATCTGGTTTTACGGTATATGTTTAATAACAAATTTTAATTAGGATTTGACATCGGAACTTGATCTCATTAAAATTCTTTAAAAACACTAACGACTTGGTACTTGGTTGGGTAATCCCTTTGGCAGCTCACTCAGGAAGCTATACTGGGATGGTAGGTGAGGCGAGTAACTAAAAGGAGTGTCATGAATTCTCGCTACCCCAAATAGCGATTCTGCCGAGATCCGGGGAAAATCCTGAAAACGCGCATTGCATTATGGGATAGCTTTTCGACATTACAGCTTCCTGTGCAGGCGCTATATTACTAGGCGCGATAGCGTATGCACCGAATATGTCGTCTGCTCGGTCTTGTTTTTTTTTCGCAAATATTTCAACGTTTATTTGAACATTTCATTCGTTGTTTTTTGCGTCTTTTGACATCAGTGACGATGGTTTTCTTTTGTGAGGCTGCACAGTGCTGGGCTCATGATTCCAAGCCTAAGAACCCTGAAAAATGGGGGTGGATGAAGGCCGTGACTTGGGATGGGACTCTATACCGGAAGTTGTAGTGACGACCCGAGAGAGTGAAAATTACCTCGTCTCGCGAATTTCGAGATTTTCGTACCTATTTAGGGTAGCGAGAATTGCAGGAATGGTGTGTGGACAAAGCTCTCGTTAATTAACAGTAAAATATGCTAAGTCCGGTGCAAGTAAAAAACCAAGCTAGTAAGCTTATATGTGGGAACCAACAGGGGGCTGCATCATTCTGATGGAGGGTAGAGCAGCCTCTTTGAAGTTGGTTATTCCTGTTGCATTGACTGCTGAGCCTGGCAGATGATTCCAGATCCGTATTGCTCTTGGGTAGTATGAGAACTTGTAGGAGTCAATAGTTGCAACAGGAATTACATACTTCAGGTTGTGGTCGTGTCTTCCAAAGTATGTAGCAGGGATGGCAATAGTTGGTGCAGGTATGGAGAAAAGACGGTGATAGATCTTGTAGAGAAGGGTGCATTGGCCGAGGATTCGGCGTGTGTGAAGCGTGTCCCACCCTAGAGCTGCCACAAGAGCCAATGGCGATGTGGTGTATCTGTAGTCACGGTACACAAAGCGAGCCGCTGTTCTTTGTACTTGCTCTAGCATTTTTGTGACCGTGACGCTGTGTGGGTTCCAAGCCTCATATCAGAGGCATACCCCAATTGGGGGTAAGGCTGTATAGGCCCTGGACTTTACATCCCTGGTACAGGGTGAGAGAGTCCTGCGAAGAAGACCTAGAGTACGACTTGCTTTATGCCGGATGGTTTGGCAGTGCTTGTTCCAACGAAGATCAGCAGAAACCGTTACTCCAAGGTACTTGTACTCTTTGACTCTCGGATCAGTTCATTTGACAGGTGGTATTCTCGGATGCTGGGAGTACGCTTTTTCACGTTGAAGTCCACCTGAACAGCTGTTGGAGATCGTCCTTTAGGATTTATTTGATGGTCCTCAGGGCGTCGAATCTCACGATAGAGGGTGCTGTCATCTGCAAAGAGACGCATTGTGGGCTGGATGTTGTCTTGGATATCGTTGAAATACAGCAGGAACAGCTAGGGTAGGGCTGATGACAGATCCCTGGGGGACTCAAGACGTTACATCCCGCTATGTTGATTTAGATCCATCAACTACGACTGCCTGTTGTCTATCAGTGAGGAGAGACATTATCCACTGGAGTGAGTCGCCACTTATTCCGTAGTACTGAAGTTTGGTTGACAGGAGAAGGTGTGGTACTCGATCGAATGCCTTCTTGAAGTCCAAGAAGATTATATCAACTTGGCTGCGCTGCTGAAGGATGGAGGACCAGTCGTGGATGGCTGTTGTTAATTGAGTGGTTGTTGACAAACCCCGGCGGAAGCCATGCTGTGCATCGGTGAGGATATTATTCAATGCTACATGCTTCAACACATGGCTCAGGATGATGTGTTCCATTATATTGCAGCAGACGCATGTGAGTGAGATCGGTCTGTAGTTGGAGGGGTCACACTTTTCTCCCTACTTGTGTATAGGGATAACTAGTGCTTGCTTCCTTTGGGCTGGAACGATGCCAATGTTGTAGCTTTGTTGGAACAGGAAAGACAGTGGAGAAGCGATCTCGTGAGCTACCGGCTTTAGGAGCTTGGGTGGAAGTTCATCAGGGCCGCTGGCCCTTGAAGGGTCCAGTTGTTGGAGGCGTTTATCGACACCAGTCCTGTGAACGTGCAGGTGACCAATAGTTGGAAAAGGAGAAGGTCCTTTCTGTACAAGAGGGTGGGGCTGGTGAGGAGTAAAGACAGACTGGAAGTAGTCGTTCAGTGTCTCTGCCTTGTCTAATGCTGAGGCGCATATTTTAGATGGAGTACGCAAGGTAGGAATACCAATGTTTTCAGATCGACATTATGTAGGACCAGAAAGACTTCGGGTTGTCCTTAAGTCTGTATTGATGAAAAGGTTTTTATAATTATTGGTGTGCACAATTTTGAAAATGCTAATTGGTGTATAAATTTCATTATTAGTATTACTGAGTTTGTCATTTATAGAAATTATATTGAATTTATGAAAAATAGACAATCAATTATGAATAAACCAGACTAGGGAAAGAGGTTAAGTTAGAATTAAAAAACTATTTGAATCGTTCTTACTTTCGAAACAAATTAAGAAATGTAAAAGGAATATGTCAATTATTAGAACACTTTTAGTTTATAATTGTATTAATTTGTGTAAACATGTAAATATTGTACTCTGAAATAAAGTTCCTCGGAAGAGGTAAAAGAAAAAAAACACGTGTCGGGGAATGGATACTGCACTTTTTTAGTATACATTGGAGACGTTTACGAGAACACATATTGATTATTTATGACTTTCATTTTGTTGCATGGCTGCACCTTATGATATAGTAACCTACATGTAAGCAAGCTTAGGAGGGGAGAGGTGCCTTAAAGTGGCTTTCATACCGGGCCTTGCGTAGAGTTGCGTATCGACTACGCCGATCGTACGCAATCCTACGCCGGTCTACGTAACTGTACGCTGAGGGACGCAAATGGGTACGCGAGAGGGACGCAAAAAAATTTAACATGCTTAATTTATTTCGCGTACCTTCGGCGTAGACACTATACGCAGAAAGTACGCATTGTGTACGCAAGTCTACGCTACCCTACGCCAGTCCGACCACAGCAATAGTTGCAACAGGAATTACATACTTCAGGTTGTGGTCGTGTCTTCCGAAGTATGTAGCAGGGATGACAATAGTTGGTGCAGGTATGGAGACAAGACGGTGATGGATCTTGTAGAGAAGGGTGCATTGGTCGAGGATTCGACGTGTGTGAAGCGTGTCCCACCCTAGAGCTGCCACAAGAGCCAATGGCGATGTGGTGTATCTGTAGTCACGGTACACAAAGCGAGCCGCGGTTCTTTGTACTTGCTCTAGCATTTTTTTGACCGTGACGCTGTGTGGGTTCCAAGCCTCATATCAGAGGCATACTCCAATTGGGGGTAAGGCTGTATAGGCCCTGGACTTTACATCCCTGGTACAGGGTGAGAGAGTCCTGTGAAGAAGACCTAGAGTACGGCTTGCTTTATGCCGGATGGTTTGGCAGTGCTTGTTCCAATGAAGGTCAGCAGAAACCGTCACTCCAAGGTATTTGTACTCTTTGACTCTCGGGATCAGTCCATTTGACAGGTGGTATTCTCGGATGCTGGGAGTACGCTTACGTGTGATGGTGAGGATAGCGCACTTTTTCACGTTGAAGTCCATCATCCAGTTTGAAGACCACCTGGACAGCTGTTGGAGATCGTCCTTTAGGATTTGATGGTCCCCAGGGCGTCGAATCTCACGAAAGAGGGTGCTGTCATCTGCAAAGAGACGCATTGTGGACTGGATGTTGTTTTGGATATCGTTGATATACAACAGAAACAGGGTAGGGCCGATGACGGATCCCTGGGGGACTTCAGATGTTACGTCCCGCCATGTTGACTTAGATCCATCAACTACGACTGCCTGTTGTCTATCAGTGAGGAGAGACATTATCCACTGGAGTGAGTCACCACTTATTCCGTAGTACTGGAGTTTGGTCGACAGGAGAAGGTGTGGTACTCGATCGAATGCCTTCTTGAAGTCCAAGACGATTATATCAGCTTGGCTGCGATGCTGAAGGGTGGAGGACCAGTCGTGGACGGCTGTTGTCAATTGAAAACTGCAAAACAACAAGACACCCCCCCCCCCCCGAATAAACAGGGTTATCTAAACCCGATATACATGTAGTATACAAGTATCATCATGCAATGCCGTACGTCAATTCATCTTGAATCAATCTATACCACGCGAAGCAAGTGCATTAGTCAACTTTTAAAAGGATTAAATAATAATAATAATGTGACTTATATCGCGCCAAATCCACTCTGTGGAGTGCTCAAGGCGCGTGTAAACAGGAAAAACGATCAAGACTTGAAAAGGAATGTTTTGAGATGAGTTTTGAAAGAATCAGAAGATAAACATTTTTTGATGTCTTCAGGAAGGCCATTCCATAATTTAGGACTAGAGTATGCAAAGATAAGGTATTGAGGAGCAGAGCCGTGAACGCAATGAAAGGTAAGCAACAAAATTTTGAAAACAATGCGATCTTTTACTGGGAGCCAGTGTAGCGACTGCAAAACTGGGGAAATGTGGGTACGCTTGGTGGTCAGAGAAACAATACGAGCTGCAGCGTTTTGAAGCTTCTGGAGTTTGGACAGAAGATTCTGGGGTAGATTGATTAGGAGGGCATTGCCAAAATCAAGACGGGAGGAAATCAGAGCATGAACTAATTTTTCGGTGGCAGACTTGGACAAATATTTACGAATAAAACCGATATTACGCAATTGGTACCTTACTGATCTACAAATATTAGAAACTTGGTCAGACATTGTCATATGTGAGTCAAACATAACACCGAGATTGCGACACGTTTGTGACAAGTGAATTATGTGGCCAGAAAATGAAATGCAATTGATATTAACTTTACTAAGCTGTACTTTGGAACCAAATATAAGGAATTTACATTTGTCTAAATTTAATTTCAAGGAACGTGCGAGCATCCAATCATGAGCATCAGCCATGCAAGATTCAAGGCGATGAACGGCTCGTTCTGCAGCGGCTTGATCTGAATTGAAGGAAATCATAAGTTGAATATCGTCTGCATAAATATGATAATCTATGCCATGTTGTAACAAAACTTGTCGCAATCCAATTAAATAAATTGAGAAGAGAGTAGGCCCGCCCACAGAACCCTGTGGTACTCCACAAGAGAGAGGCAAAGCAACTGATTTGCAACCATTAATACAAACGATCTGAGAGTGGTATGACAGATAAGACTCGAACCATTTGTGTGCCTCACCCTTGACACCAAGTGAACTAAGTGTGTTCAAAAGGATAGTGTGATTAACGGTGTCGAAGGCGGAGGACAAGTCTAGCAGCAGGAGAGCAGTTGAGTTACCCCTATCCATCCCTTGCAGGATATAGTTGGATACATTCACAAGCAGTGTTTCCACACTATGATGGGATCTGTAACCTGACTGGAAAGGGTCGAACAAATCATTGTCCAGAAAATAATCCGAAAGACGAGAAAACACAACCCTTTCAAGAATTTTGAACAAAAAAGGTAGGTTTGAAACTGGTCGATAATTTTGGAGGGAATTTCGGTCCAGAGAAGGTTTCTTCAACAACGGAATAACATGAGCTATTTTCAATGAGGAAGGAACATGTGCCTGCTCTAAACTCAAGTTAATCAAGTAAGAAAGGATGGGAGCGAATGTGGAGGAACAGTCCATTAATAATTTAGTGGGAACAGGGTCTAACTGACATGATTTGGGGGGTAGTTTACGTAAGAGTGACATAATCTCCTTAGGGGTAGTAGGTTGTATTACTTCAAAGGAAGAGGAAGTAAGGGGATGGTGTGGTGTTTCGTCAGGTGATAAACTGTCGCAGATGGTCTTGACTTTCGTCTGGAAGAAGTGGGTGAATGTAGAGGCCATTTGCTGGCTGTCCGTGTGGGCTGGAAGTGGTGATAACTGTCGACGATTCAGAAGTCGGTTTGCTACTGAGAAGAGCTTTCTGGAATCATTCCGACAGTCTTCAATAAGATCTACAAAGTATGAGCGCTTCTGAAGTCGGCCATTGGCCCTCCATTTCCTCTCCAGTTGTCTACGTATCCTCTTCTGAGTACGAATGTCATTAATTGGTATACCACGGACAGTCTGCATGATTCCTCACTTTCCGTGATCTCTGAGGAGCATGAGCATCTAGAACCCTCCCGAGTTCTAACTTGTAGTGATGAACAGCTTCTTCAACACTACATGTAGCAGGAGCAGTGATGTTGCAGTCAGCAATGCTATTCGCGAAGGTCTCTCTGTCAATATCTCTGATGTTACGACTGACATATGTAGAGTGGGTCCGACTAGGCTTAGCAAAGTTTAGCTTCCATAAGATAGCAGAATGGTCGGAGATGCCAGGTATGACCTGAGGTTTCGAACACAGGATTTGATCATCAGCGTTCCGCACCATGACAACATCCAGGATGTGACCCTTGTCATGGGTAGGAGATTTGACTAGCTGGGAGATGCCGTGACTAGTGAGAAGATCATTAAACTTTTGTGTGTTCGGTGCAGAGTTATTGTCCAAGTGAATGTTCAAGTCGCCGGTGATGACAAAAGGTGGAGTTCTGTACATTCTACCATCAAGAAAGTCAGAGAATTCTTCCAGAAATTTGGAGAAGCTATGTCCACCAGGCGGCCTGTAGATTACCGAGATGTCCATACAGCTTGAGTCACTGGAGATAGTTGCAGACATACATTCAAAACTGTCGTAGTTTTCTGATGACCAAAGAAGCAAGGGGTTGGCCGGGGTTCTCGAGCCATACAGCCTTATACGAAAAATACTAGCGGCTAACACATGGCAAACAATGGGTACGCCAAATGGCGTGCAGTTTTGTTTGAATTCTGGTATGGCGCAAAAATATACTCATTTGAAAAAAGGAATGACATAGCTTTACATGCTACAATTTTCTTTTTAAGATTCGGACTACGGTATGTGCATATAAATTGATGATGTTGAACAAATATGGGCTATAGTCCACGGAGCTGAACGCGTGCTCTAACATTTAAGGTGATTGGATGAGAGTATATTTAAACAATGATTCTCACTGGAGAATCAATGGAAATAGGCCTTTCGGGGGCGTAACCTAAACACAAATTAACAAAGAAGTTAACATAGTTTTCAGAATACCACCCCTGACGTAAAATATGCTTAAAAGAATTCTCGCAATCGATATCGCGTGATGAGATTATGTAGACACAAGTTCACGACCACAATATGAAATCATAAAAATCAAACCATACCATGTGGTTTTTGTTTTTGTGTTCTTGGGTAAATGCATTTCCTCTATAATATGTCATTGTTTAAATTTGATGAATTGAAATTAAATAATTTTTTGGAAAATTTGCGGGTTCGATTAATAACTATCTTTTGTTTATATACACACATATATACTATATTTATTCCAATCGATCTGTTCCACAGCTAACGATGAAT
This sequence comes from Strongylocentrotus droebachiensis, assembly GCA_035222895.1. Lineage (NCBI taxonomy): Eukaryota > Metazoa > Echinodermata > Echinoidea > Camarodonta > Strongylocentrotidae > Strongylocentrotus > Strongylocentrotus droebachiensis. Next base: position 8,410 of record JAVYIG010006115.1, read on the forward strand.
TCTACAATTTAAAAAAATGCATATAACAATACATAATAAATATTACAAGAGGGAAATGCAAGGCAATTAGGCATGGTAGATGTGGGGAATATATTACATTTTTCTTTCTATCTATCTTGGTATCTTTCAGTTCGGAGGTTGATTACAACCTTGTTCTACACTTCTTTGTCGTCTGCCATCCTAGCAAATCCTTGCAGTGTCATTCCCCTCCCAGTTGGTTCTCCGATTCTCTTTCGGTTTTCTTCTTAAGTACCTTCTAACAAACCGTTCAAGAGATTCTGATGTCTTTTGATATGACCGAAATGTTTCGCCTTTCTTCCTTGAACTATTCCTATGCTGATTTTTGTTTGAGCCCTTCCATTTGCACTATCTTTGTTTTCAAATCTTTCAATATTATACTCATCATATTTAAACATAGATAGAATAGATAAAAATATTCGAGGGGCCAATGATAAAAATGATGGTATTAACTTATAATCAAACAGAAAATTGCGTCTTATTTACCCAGGGCAGCCTATTAATGAGGTACACCCCACGACGAAAGCTTGCCTAAATTTAACAACCGGTGATGTCAGCTATGTTGTATAATATATATATATATATATATATATATATAAATAATTATTAAAACAGTTGAAATAAATATTCTTAAGTGTTCTCTTTTTGACTATGATCGGTTTCAACTTTTTTTCTTTAGATTGTAAATTTAAATTTACTAACAAAATGTATACAAATAATGCGTACGAGCGCATTGCACTAAAATGGCGCGTTGCTTGGTAACATAATTATCATATTATATTGTTATATTTGTACATCATAGATCGCAAATTCAAACTCACAAATTACAAAAAAGTGAGATAAACTATCATACAAACAATATGTATAAGCGCATAGCGCTGAAATTAAAGAGAGAGAGAGAGATAGAGAGAACAACAAAAAAAGAGAGGAAGAGAGAAAGAGATAGAGGATTTTGTCGGCAATGCCTTTGTTTTTAGTAAGTAAATGTTGATATCAGCATGAAAGCATCAATACGGATGGAAGTATGTAATCATTTATTTATACAATTTGGAAAATACATATACATATAATTAATTTTAATATTGGGGCGAGCAATCAATTTGTTTCGGGGAATGCTTAGGGAGGATGTTGGTTCAAAATCTTAGCTTTGTTTCATTTTAGATTGAGATGTTTTTTTTTTTGTTACTATGTTTGTACACACCCACATCACTCAACCCTCCAACGTATATATATATATATATATAAAATATCAAACAGTTTCATGAGAATGTATATATATATATATATATATGTGTACATATACAAAGTAAATATAATCAAAACAGTTGAAACTAGACATGCAATCGTGTCACAACGATGTGCGTGCAATGACGCACGTGTTTTCCCTTAGTAGTTGCCCCTTTTCCTCCAGAAAGTGCACTCTTTTGTTGGTGCCCCCCCCCCCCCCCGCTTTGGAAGTCGCTTCGCCGCCCCTGCACACATATATCTGGTTATATGCTTATCTTCACACTCGAGTCAACTCATCACTGACCGTAGAAGTAATTGGTTTTAGAATTGAAAATGCCAGAGAGTTAATCTCTAATTGGAGTTTCCAATTGGACAACCCTCTCCACCGTCTCTCTTTTCCGGCACTCGTTCAGATATGACTCGGTAAACCACCGCAAAATAAAATGCTACTGTTCTTTCACGTGTAAATGAATGTCTAATGCATATTGACCGAGTTCTGTATTACCAGATATAGTAATGTTAAGCGTATTGCACTTTACGTCATCATTACAAAAAAACCGCCGCAGTTTTGCCGCCTCGTTTTTAACAAGGCTAATGAACTGTCCAAAAGATCACCTTGTCATTGCATTGATCACGGGGCGTAAGTTGATTCTTCATCTTGCAAACTTCTAAACATACTCTTGCGAACTGGCTCCTTTTCTGTAAGCAGGCCTAACCTACACAGTGTTATCACCATCTCACACTGTATATGCACGGGGAGATTCTCTTCTGTCGAACTGGAATATGAGTCTGCTGTAGCTATATTGGATTATATATAACTTGCATTATTTATGCTTTACCAGTATGGTAGTCACTGTAAGGGCTCTTTTAAACTGGTGGATATGGTGGATGTCCTGTAATTCCGTCAATGGTAAGTATTTTCAAACTGTTGATTTTGTATTCAATTTGTATCATTGTCTCATTGCACTGATGCTCTACACTTTACTAAGATTTGTTTACGAAGATAGAAATATAAATATGATATTCGAAATTGTAATAATGCTTATTCACTGTTTTTAAATGTTTGTCCCGACCATTTTAATCATGTCCCCTTCATTTCTCATCTGATAAGCGGAGGGCCAAAGTCAAATATCATGCTTATTTTTTGAGTTGGTTGCCATTACCACACAAACTAAGCATACCTTGTTTATTCGAGAATTTTTTTTAATCATAATACATAATATTTCTGAGGTGTTTTGATTTGTTTGACAAACATTTTATCCTACCTGTAACGAAATATCTTCAAAATCAAACAAGCGTTTGTTTTCTTTATTCCCACTGAATGTTCTTTAATCTGGTTAGGAAATTCAAATTTAAGGGATTTGCTTGTATAAATTTTCCAATTTACATATTAAGTGTAGTTTTTTATCTTTTGTTGTAAAAAAAAAAATTAAAACAATTCTGTGCATCTGATTCAAATCTCAAAAATATTCATCCCATGCCCATCTCCATAATTAGTGTTGTCTTCTTGTATTATGCCTTAATTAATTTAAAAAATCAGAACTAGTTTGCATTCTTAACACGCTGAAGGCCTATCATTGACGGTAACGCAACAACACATGCTACCAATTAAATAATTATACTTACTCTAGTTCCCATTTAATAAAAATAATAATAATAATAATCACTCCAAATGTTATTAAGTTAAACCGAAAATGGAAATTCTTTTTGCCCGATTGATCGTGAGCCCGACAGCCACTGAGCAGCGCCTGATCGACGTTGCTCTATCCCTTTTTGTTGAACGCCAAACAAGTTAGCAGCAACTCCCGTTTTATACGTCTTTTGGTATGACGCGGCCGGGGTTCGAACCCACGACCTCCCGCTTGTGAGGCGGGCGCCATACTGACTGAGCCAACACACCGACATACATACAGAGGCGGCGCTTCCGGGGAAGACAGTGGGTGCACAATGCCACCGCTTTTACGTACCCTAAAATTGCCCCTTTTACTTCAAATAAGAACCCCTTTGCAAATCTAAGAGGTGCCTATTTTACATTTACAAGTGGCTCTTCCCATCTCTGAAGAATTCCCCTTTTAACCTCTGATAAGTTCCCTTTTCCTTTTTAATAAGATTCTCTACCCCTTTCCCTTCTCATAAATGTCCATTTCCACCTTTGATAAATGCTCCTTGTGAAATCTGATAGGTTAAATTTTTTCATCGGCAAGCGCTCCTTTACATTTGCAATAAGGGCCCCTTTTCCAATCTCATAAAGGCCATTTTCATTTTTGGTGAGTGTCCATTTTCAGGGACGAGAAGTGCCTCTCACCATCTCTGATAAGTGCTTTTTTATACTTTGAAACATGGTCCTTTTCTTTGTAATAGATGTCCCTTTTTGCACCACATGTGCCCCTTATTTAAAGTGACTATAAAGAGCAACTTTTTTCCCCCCTAAAAGTCGCTCCCAACTGTCGCTACCATTTATGATTGATGTAATGTTGAAATTTATTAAAGGCTTTGGCAGACTTATTGAAGATATTGTGCTTATACATTTGTAACTCCTTCATGATTTTGTTCCTCTTTATAAAATCTAATTTTTCGCAATGCGACCTCACAAATATATTTTTGTTCCTCACTTGCTCCGCTTGCTCGCATAAATCTTCAAACCAGCATACCCAACTGCAAGGTATTTTGGACCATGTAAAACGGAAGAAAAAAAATTCAGCTCTGAATATGTATTATTCTTAATGTCCAAGATTGTATATATTCGCTTTGCCGTTTCCCTTTGTAGGGGCCCCTTTTTTCCGGAAAGCATTCTTTTTTCTTGGTACCCCCACACATTGTTTTAATAATTATCTTACCACCAATCCTCCACCTCTCTCTCTCTCTCTCTAGCTCCTTCTCTCAAGTTGATTATTTCCATTCGGTATACTGTCCCTTCACTGTCAATCTTATCGTTCAGTCGACTATGTCATTTCCATATTTATTACTCTCATGGGGATTTGCTCTTATCTGTTTAAGTGTTCAATTTGAAACGGAATACTCCCGACTGTAATAGTGATATCAATGATGCAAGTATAGGATGGTTGAATTAATCAAGGATATATTCCTGCCTTGAACTTTCTTATTCACTTTCCAAAATTGTTTGTTTCAATATAACCTATTCCATTCTTTTATTTTTTAACGAAAAAAGAAATTTTCAAATTTGTATAGTACCTTTAAGCCCCTCAATGATAATAACATAAAGTTCTTGTATAGTCGGTTTGCCTGTCAAACTTGACACTACTAGCGCTCTATATACAATTTTTACACCGGCTTTAGCATGGCTGCCATAATGGCGCTCTAGCATTTCAAGAAATTAACTCCTGTCAAATGCATTTATGTCACGTTTATCAAATTGATTCATTCCTACTCGTCATGTTTCATGAACAAGTTTTTTTTAATTTTCACATTGGTATTGATAGTATAATAGTCTTATTGATAAATGAGCAGTGACAGTTGTCATGGATACGAATGGTTTCCCATGCATCATGTATCGAGCCTAAAAGGTATTATATATTTATAAGCACTGCCATACGTACATAACGCGCTTCATAATAAAATGATTGTCGAATAGTTGTGGTCGATTCTTTATTTTGAATTGCCATTATAATAATGCATTATGAGTAGTAGAAATAATTTCTGTCAGAGTACATTGGTTGATCTTTTCCCAGCGCTGACTAAATATTCAATACTATTTCAGGATTGCTTTTAAAATCCATCATTTTATTTTATAACTCCTGTATGCTAAAAGTTTTCTGTGTCACACATATTTACATCAACATATTTTCATTTTCATACCATCATCATTATCATCATCACCATCATAATTTGTTATAATTCTTTTACTCATCCTCCCTGCCCCGGGCTATCACGCCAGAAAATAAATTAAATTCAATTAAATACAACATCTACTACTTTGCTGCTAATACTGATACTACTTCTATGACATGATTTTCACTATAATGTAAAAATACATAATATGACCATTCCGTTACCAAGCAACGCACCCTTTTAGCGTGATGCACTTATAGGAATTATATAGTTTTTTGCACTTGTTTGTAATTTGTAATTTTGAGTTCACTATCTGACAAAATAATTTGAAACTGGTAATAGTAGATTGAACTCTATAGGATTTTAATTTTAAGTGTTTTGATTATATTTACTTTGTATATGCACACATAGGCCTATATATATATATATTCTCATGAAACTGTTTGATATTATATATATGCGTAGGAGGGATGAGTGATGTGGGTGCGTACAAACATAGTAACAAAAAAACACATCTCAATCTTAAATGAAACAAAGCTAAGATTTTGAACCAACACCCTCCCTACATATTTCCATCTGTATTGATGCTTTTATGCTCTCTCGCTTTCATTTTAGCGCAATGCGTTTATATTACTGTTTTCATAATAGTTTATTTCACTTGTTAGTAATTTGTGAGTTTGAATTTGCGATCTATAATGTACAAATATAACAAAATAATATGATAATTATGTTACCAAGCAACACGCCATTTTAGTGTAGTGCGCTCGTACGCATTATTTGTATATATTTTGTTAGTAAATTTTAATTTTGAATTTACAATCTGAAGAAAAAAAGTTGAAAGCGATCATTGTCAAGAAGAGAACCCTTAAGGTTTCTTATTTCAATTGTTTTAATAATTATTTACACATATATATATATATATATAGATATATTTACAAACACAAATATAAATTCATATGTGTACATTTACCTGAATTAAAAGTATTTGTTCTGCTTTGGTTGCTAAAACTCGAAGACAAACAAGGATCAGTAAATAGTATAAGCGTTAGAAAATGAGACATTTTCATCTATAAACATTCAGCTTTAAAGGCATCGTTTAACAATGTTAAATCTGAGATGCAAGGCCGTACGTGTTAATATTGTGTTATATTGAAGCCTTACAAAAATTATCAAGAAGTGCCTCAAAAAAGTAAAAAATATTTGAGTGACCGGTTTTTAATACCATACTCGTTTTCCCCCAATAAACTGTAGTGTTGCAAAATTTGATTTCGATTTCCAATCATAAATATTTTGATAATCAGACAGGCGATCGGCTTGTAAAAGTCATGGGGTTCCTGACTGACCTTAAGGTTAATAATTATCATTGCAGCATGAGCTAAATCCAGGATTTTGATTCAGAATCTGAGACAAAGTTACCCAAAGCAGTTGCCAAGTACTGACTAATTTTATCAAACAATTGCCTATGTGCGCAAAATTATTTAAAAAAAGGCAAGTCTGCGTGCGCGAAAATGAAGGAACAATAGAGGGGAGGAGACGAGGGAGGAATATACCGTCTCTTTCTTTATACACATCTCTTTTTTCTCTTTTTGACCTGCCTATTTGTCAATCTCTCTCCTCCTCCTCTTCAGGTATTGCACATGATGATGGAATACGGATGATGAAAATGAAGCTCCATCATGATCTGATATCAAACTACGGACCAACAACGATTCGACCCGTTATCACCAATTCTTCCTCTGTCAAAGTCAAAATGCGAATGCTTGTCGATCACATTGTCGATTTTGTAAGTGATTATAATGTTTGTTCGAGGACATGTTTGAAATTGTTAATTTTAATCAATGTTGCGTTATATTTCAGTCGAATGTTGCATTTTTTCAAACGGTCTGGAACCTGAAAAGACGAACTTGTATAGATTCAAGCTACTATAATGACAATGGTAATGCTGTAGTGTGGATAGTTTGGGTTATCGTTATGACGATGCTAATGAAGCAAATCAAAGAGCAGGTCTTTACCTCAATGTCTCTGGTGAACCCTTTTATTTGTTCAAGTCAGATTTGGGGAAGCATGGAAACCCTGCAAATCAATCAGAAAATGACAATCATCAATACAAGTACACAGACTCAAGTTACATGTAAAAACTGTCATTTTTCAGAAACGCATTCATCAATGACAACAAATAGGCGAAGTTAACAGACAGAAAATAGCTAGACATGGATCAATTTTACAGTATAATAATAATAATAATAATAATAATATATTACATTTATATAGCGCTTAATACAAAGTTTCTAAGCGTTTAACAAAAATTAAATTGGTGTGATGTTAACCTACAAATTACAACGCTATATAAATACATAATACATAATTATAATAACAAATTCCTAATAACAATCATAAAATAATAATAGTTAATATTTACATAACGCTTAATAGTTTAACAAACAAAATATGATTACATTACATTACATATTGAACAGATAGGTCTTAAGTTTACTCTTGATTGTTCCAAAGTTGGGGGGGGGGGGCACAAACAGAAAAGGTACGATTGCCATAGCGGGTGTGGGTGCGAGGACCTGGGGCTAGCTGAAGATGTGCTGTGGATGATTATCGGAGACGCATAGGTGAAGTACGAGTTTTAGGAGTGATGAGTGCCGAGAGATATGAGGGAGCAAGTTTGTGAAAGGCCTTGTATGTCAGCAGGAGAATCTTGAATTTGATACGCTGTTGGAGGGGGAGCCAGTGTAGAGAACGAATGATCGGTGTGATGTGTTCATGTTTTCTTGTACGTGTGATGAGGCGTGCTGCTGTGTTCTGAATATGTTGAAGAGGGTTAAATGAGAGCTAGGGAGATTGATTAATAGTCCATTGCAGAAATCATGGTGGGAAGTTACAAAGGCATTAACAAGAGGATGAGTAGAACTTTGATCCAGAAATGTTCGCAGTTTTCCAACTTTTTGGATCCCGAAAGCTGCGATACGACACTTGTTGCGTATAATTATGCTGGTTTACATTCAGCGCGTTGTCCACTGTGACTCCCAGATCCTTGGCAGATTGGGAAAGAGTGAAGTTGCTCTGCCATCCATGTCAAGATCAGGTAGCACACTGGAATTGCGAAACATGGATGTTGTATGAATAACTGCTGTTTTTGTGCCATTGAACACAAGATTATTGCCGCAGGACAAGCTTTTCACGTCACCGACGCACTTGTTGAGCTTGGAAATGCCACTGGAAGCATCATTTTGCTTGAGCGCTATGTACAGTTGCGTATCGTCGGCATATAGCATGATGCCATCATGAGCATGGATGACCTCACTGAGCGGACGCGTGTATAGTGAAAAGAGCAGAGGTCCTAGAACGGATCCTTGGGGAACACCCCAGGGGAATGGGAATGCTTTAGAAGGTGACAACAATAACTTGATGACGGTCCTCGAGGTAAGAAGCAAGCCACTGCAGTACCTTTCCATCAAATCCATAATCATGGCGCAAACGACACATCCGTATGGCACTTATCTTTTCACACAGTGATTTTTGTTTAAACTTCACAATATCTCCCAAGGGTCTTGGTCAAATATAAATACTGTAAGCTTGTGTGACAAAGAAAACGCGGTGTACGCGTTTAGGGGTATTTGTCTAGATCCCGTCCGAATTTAATGTTTTTCAAAGAAAGGACTTATGATGGCAGTGCATGAAACCCATTCGGATGTATACAGGTTGATGTTTTATTTCGTGCTTCTCAATTGAAATAATGTGTTACATTGTGAATTTCCATCAGAAGCGCAATTTGATTTATGTTACATTGTCAACGACTAATTAAATGGTAATCCCTATCGCACTTAAAAATGCTGAAGGGGTAACAGTTTAACTAAACTTGTCTAGGAGTTCACTTTTTTGATATTTTTGTTAAAGGTTCGAAATCGGAAGAAAAAACAACTACGCAAAAGCCTCATTTAGGGTGTATTTGGCTTCAGAAGAAATCCTCGATTAGGGGTGTCTGGTAAAACTGTGGTCTCGCATGCCTACAGCATTTCTACAAGACTAAGACCCCTGGGCAATATTTACTTGTAAACAGCAACATGTTAGCCATCTAAGACTCCATTCCCACCCACTTTGCTGGACCGCTCTAGAGGTATCGTTCGTTTGGTTTCACATTAATCGTAATTTTGTTCCTGATATATTAAAGACACGTTATTCCATAGCCCATTTCACTTCACTCACTTCCTGGACCGATAAACGCTCGAACATTCAATTGGACCCAGTGGCGGATCAAGGATTTTCCAATAGGGGCTGGGGGGGGGGCTGAAATTTGAAAATAACGCTGACCGATATTTCGCTCAGACGGGGGTGACCACTCCTTTTTCCTTAACATCCACCCCCCCCCCCCTCTCCTTAAGCAAAAAACCTAAAATAAACAACTTTTTTGCCAGGGGCCGGGCCCGTCCCCCCCCCCCCCCCCACGTGGATCCGCGCCTGATTTGACCGCTCCAAAGGTACGGTTGATTTGGTTTTACACTCAACATAATTGTTTACCCTGGTAAGACACGTTATTCCATAGCAACTGGTACAGTTCCTGTTGCTTTGATAGCACAGGTCGTTTTCGCGCGTAATCAAAATTTACGAATGCTCCCAGAAAAATACTTGTCCCTCCGACAGTTGCTCTTCCGACAATTGCTCCGACGAAAGTCGGTCCTCAAAGAAAGCAAATTGACCCGCGGAAGACAAATGAATTTTTTGATGAAAGAGCAATTTTAATGTCAGCGGAGCAATTGTCTTTTATACGGGGTACTCCTGATTATGTCGGCGGAGCATTTGTCTTCAACGGGGCACTTTTGGGGGGAGCAGATGTCGAAGGAGCAAGTGTCGTAGGAGCCAATATAGGCAGAGTAACTGTCGTTTGAGGAGCATTTGCCACCGGAGAATTTATCGCTTCATTGTGGTGGAGCAATTGTCAGCAGAGCAAGTGTCGTAGGAGCAAATCGGCGGAGCAATTGTCGTCGGAACAACTGTCAACGGACCAACTGTCGGCGGAGTAACTGTCGGCGGAGCATTTGACGTCGGAGCAAATGTCGCGGAGCAAATGTAGCGGAGCAATTGTCGCTTTTTGCAAAACATTTGCCCCCGGACCAATCGTCGCCGGAGCGTGTGTCGGGTTACCCTAACGTCACTCGAAGAGATAAAGAAAGAAGAAATCTTATCTTTCGCATTCTTTTTGCGCTTTATCTCAAACTTTTCACCAATCTGTTGCTTTGACTGTTCTGCTCCTACTTCTCATGCTAACAATGTTAAGAAGATTGAATTTGTTTTCCTCCCCGTTCTCTAATAATAGCATGTACAGAGAGTGGTATGACTCACGATCAATCAGAGTAATTGCACTTCTTATGAGCTTTAATAAAATCCGACAATTGCTCCACCACCCATGAAGCTCTATGCCTTAATTCCAGTATTAAGTGCCACAATTAGGTGCGGATGAGCTGTGATAGCATTCAAGCTGACCATACAAGGAATGCGGTTAAAGATATTTACTTTATCTACATTCCCAATTATTACAAATATCAACGTGACGAAATGCATTTGCTATGTTAGAGCTTCTACCTTAATGAGGCAAATCATGCAATGTAGATAATGCCTGTTGTATGATTATATTATAATTACTTTGGGAGGGGCGCACGGCATTACTCGCCCCCCGCCTACCCAATTCTGCCTTATCAGGAATATACACCATACTAAAATACGCAGCCACATTACCGACTCCATGGCCACTCTCCCTCGTTTTGTAACAAAACACATTTTAACATTTTGCGGGCTTTATCATTTCCTTGTCCCATTGCTCCCAAATGTCAGAACCTGTTGTATTTGTATTTACATGTCAGCACTTACCCCGCTGGAATTAAGGCATAGAGCATACAGGTACGCCGAACTACATCATACATGAAGGGAACATAAGTCTTGCAGCCGTGCTGAAATAAATGGGTTTCCACCTAGGCTACACTGCGTCCCCTCCCCCCCTCCCCCCCCCCCCTCCCCCGTTATAAGTATGTCGGTCTTCGTGGCAGTGGCGATGATGTTTCGGGTGTGGAATCGCTTTCCCTCTTTCAGAGGTTAATTGTATTAACACGTTTTGCCTTTTTTAAGCACGATGTTTTAGTGACTGTTTGGTGTGAGAAAAGGGGGGTCCATGTTGTCATGATGAAGACCCCTTTTCTTTCTTCATTTGCATGTATATCCTTCACCATACGACGCATCATCGCGCCCCTGCTACCACACCCTAAGGCCTAAAAATGATGTTGTATTAACCTTTGCGACCGACCCAAAAATCTTGAAATCAACGGTCGGCTAGATAAAACATTTTTGTTTGTTCTCGTTTTTTTAGCGGAAAAAATATTAAAGCATTGAAAAGTGAAAAATATCAGCCCAAAGAGGGAGAAGAAAAAAAAAATCCGACCGACCGACCCATATTATGGCACCTAAAGCGCAATACAACATCTTTGTTTAAAGGCATAATCCTCAACCTGCCATGACTGCCAGCTTAACACATTAACCAACACAAAATGACAAAAGCCTACCCTAATTCACCTTGGCATTCGTTGTGTCAAATATCATTTCGACGTCGGGAGAAGGGTATAGCCTGAGTGATGATAAACCTGTCGTGATATGGGGTACATCTTACCAGTCTTTGGACAGCATCACATTCCGCGGCGTGCCATCACGGTAACTAGGTCGCTGTCTGACCCCTAATTTTGACACGCACTTGTTTTGTTGGCAACCATCACTTATTTCTATCACATTTTCTTATGTTATTCTTTGTTTTTATAATTTTAACACTTTCTTTATATTGTTATTGTTTTCCTTCTATGATTTTTCTCTTTTGTTGTTCTTTGTTTTTATCATCCAATCATTTTCTCTTCCTTCCTTTCCTTATGCTATTCTTTGTTCTTCCTTCTATTACTTTCTTTTATCTTATGCTTTGTTTTTATCATTCTACCACTTTCTCTTTCTGCCTTTCCCTATGTTTTTCTTAGTTTCTTCCTTCTATCACCTTCCCTTATGTTACTATTTGTTTTTATAATTCTATCTAAGACCCTTGTTTAACTCACTTCCTGGACCAATCTACGCCAGACCGATCTACGCTAAATCGGTCTTACGGTGAGTGAGAACGCACAACCGTGCCAGGAAGCGATTTTCTGAACCGATCCAGAAGATCGCTTTGCGTTGTGGTCCTCTGGACGCGTCTTTTTTTTTTTTTGTACCACTTATGCGTCGCAGAGGTTTTTCGACGTCTTGAGAGAGACTATTAAACCTGCGCATGTGCACATGGCAACCGCTAAGGTTAGTGATAGGGTTATAGTAATCATGCAAACCCACCTTTATTTATTCAGTTATATTTTTTGCCTTTATAAATAGTAAGGTATTAGCATTAGATATTAGCCCAATTGTCAAAGAATGATTGTTTGTGACCTCTTTCCAAGCTTTCGTAGCTATATGATTAAAGGCATAATATCAAAATAGTCTCTCTCAAGATGCCAACATAACCTCTGCGACTCATTAGTGGTACGAAAGAAAAAAAACGCCTCATGGACCGGTTGGCTTCGTAGACCGCTCCAGACTGTAGCGTGCACTGTGAAACCAAACTGTGCAATGAAGCGTACTTCAACCGAAAACGAGTGTGGTTTGGCGGAGAAGTAATGCAAGAGGGAAAGAGATTACAGTACAATAATACAAATAGAGAATAATATAAGGAAAGACAGACAACCGCTTGTAGAATTGCTTGTTTCATATTCATTGCTATTGCACATTTCTCGTATAGTATGAAAGCAATTAGTAATACGTGTTCCACTTTATTTGATCGATCGTAATCTCTTACTAGGATGAGCCCAAGCAACAAGTGACCCTCTTATGTGCAATAAAAATGGTAAGCAAACTAAATTTAGATACATTTCTACTCACAGGCGCGTACGCAGGGGGAGGGGGGGGGGGGGGGGGGTTTGGGGTTAAACCCCCCCCCCTTGATTTTTTTTATGTGTATGTTTTGTGTATGTTTTTTGGCATAACCCCCCCCCCCCCCCCTCCCCCAAATTATGCCAATGGCTGACCTCAAAAAGGCGACCTTACCCCCCCCCCCCCCCAACGGAACGAAATGTCAAATTTTCAAATTTCGAGACCAAAAATACAAAAAAAGTGTCCTCTTACCCCCCCCCCCCCTCCCCCCCCCCCCCCCCCCCCGCTTATTCAGCGGCTGGCTGAGTCGTTGCGAAATTTTTGGCCCGACTTTAAAACCCCCCCCCCCCTTGTAAAAAAATCCTGCGTACGCCACTGTCTACTCATATATATCATATACATGTACATACATCTATTATTTAGCATGTGATGAAGAGCCATGGAGGCCTATCTCGTGGTAATAGAAGGGAGAAGGGAAAGAGCAAAAGAGAACAAGAAAAATTTGAAAAAGAAATATAAATTAAAAAAGGAAAAGAAACCGAAGTGGTCAGTCATGTAGTTAAGATAAAATATAGACCTTGTTGGTTATAACATGCACTCTCCCGCTCCCTAACCAGGAGGGGCAATATCAGTAATCCATCAATGCATTAATCCATTAATTATGCCAGAAAATTTCTTTATCATAGAAAGTGTACCCACATTCCCCTCCTGACTGTCTCACAATATGCAAAAATTCCCGATTAATCATGTATTATACAACTAGATAGTTTAAGATATAAATAGTCATCGGATATTTTATGAGCCTCAGGTGTGTCAAGTCTGACATACATGAGCGCTATTCAAAAACCCACTATTATTATTGTAATTATTATTATTATTATTATTATAAATGTCATCCTGACTGTATTACAATATTGTATTTTTCAGGTATGGAGAGACGAGTTTTTATCATGGAATGAGAGTGACTACCAAGGGATCACGTTTCTCGAGGTCAATGTTGATTTAATATGGAGTCCGACTATCACAGTGTTGACGAGGTAACCATTCTTGATATCGTGATATATATCTCTTCGAAATTAACTTTGTATTAAATTCGAAATAGTGCTTCTATTGTATTTAAAATAGATTGTGTTTTTTTACCGATTTCATGATGAAGTCGTAATAATAATAAATAATAATATTCCTCTTTGATATGGCTCTTTAATAATACGCTTTACAGAAATACTATTACACAGTTCATTGGATTCAGTGCCTGTCCGTATCCACTGTGTGCACAATCTCCACTCCCTGAGGAGCATTCTAGCCTGGCGTTACTTGACGCTAAAAAACTGTTTGACCAACAATGACGGTCGTACCCATTTAAAACCCGGGTGGAGAGTAGCAAGTGCAGGTTAATATCTTGCCAATGGATATTAGTGCCGTGTCGGGATCCGAACCCTCGACCTTCGCATCTCCAGTCCACCGACTTAAACGACTCGGCCACGACACTCCCACTGAAGTCTTAATAACAAGCATTGGCAAACGACTCTCATTTTCTATGTATGTACATATTTACTCACCAAGGTAGATCGATATTGATTTGATTTTGAATTTCAATATCAACACATTTAAACATGTAGAAGGTAAATATAAATTAAATAATGACATTAAACAAATTGCTAAGCTTGTAAAAAAAGACAAAATACAACTATATTGAAGAACTGAAAATGATAACGGAACATTGGTGACCTAAATGTATACAATGAAACGAAGGGGTATGTTAAAGAAGTAAAATTGTTAAGGGAAAGTTACAAACAAACTGACGGTATGCAAAGTAAATTTGTAACAATTAAGAGAGATAGAGAGAAAGAAAAAAGTAATATATTCCAAACCCTCTATTATAAAATCTGAAATGATAATTTCTCAGTTGACGCAGTAAAAAAAGCATAACACAAATTCTCTCAAAATGCCTGATGGTAATGACCATTATTTTATCATTTTTGTGTGCCCAATTCGTGAGAAATATTTGGCGGCGATAAAGCCAGCCGGTGAATAAGCGGGACGGGGGGGGGTGGGGGGGGGGGGGGGGTTAATGAGCAAAAATTGTTTTCCACCTCCCCAATTCGTGAAAAAATATTAAGCGGCGAATCAGCCATCCGGCGAATAGTATAGAGATATCGACTGCTTTGAGAGGCCTGGCTGGTTTTATATGCTCAAGGAAACTCGCGCATTCTGCCATTACCCCGAGGCGCGCCTGGGTGGGTGGCTTGCCGAGGGGTCATGGCAGGATCTGAGCGATTTCCCGAGAGCATATGCAACCAGTCAGACCTCGAATATTAAAGCAGTCGATATCCCTTTTATATGCCGAATTCAAACAAAAATCTACCAAGAATTCTTACCTTATCCTTTTATCGAGTAAAGATTGGCTAAAACATCACAGAAAATCTGAGAAGCTGTCTGTTTATCAGCAACGTAAATTGACTGAAATTTTTGATCAGTTGGGAATAGCAGACAAAAAACATTGTATGGTGTCCGCGCTCGCTCAAAGACATTTTAACACGTAAACCAATCGGTATCGCAGCAAGATTTTATTATTTTCCCGGGGGAGGGGCGGTCTTCTATTTTTCAGTGGATAAGCCACTGACAGAAATATTGAGGTGGTGTCTAACCCCCAAAACATCCCCCTCTCCCCCCTGCGTACGCGCCTGAGTGTATACATGAACATGTATATACTGCGTTGTGGTCATTAACTCTTATCATGCCACAGGGCTAATCCCCATTGTGCCAAGCCCAAAATCCCCCAGTGCAAAGTTTATATTGAGATAATCTGCGATGGTGCTATGAATAGCGCATGCAAAACACACAGCACACTACAATGAGCATGAACAATAACTGCTATTACGAATGTGTGCAAGCACGCACATGGCAGCATAGCAATGGTTTGCATAGCACTATAACGGTAGCGTGCATACAGCCTCATGGCAGGCTATGAGTTAATAACACAGTGGTCATTAGTGACACACTATAAACATTTGTGAATGATCAGCACAATGCCCGATGATGATCCCATTCTTTCCATCTATTTCATTTTTCAATTTCACAGCAACAGCCCAGATTTCTTACAACTGAATCATCGTCAAGTAGAAGTATCTCCCGAGGGCACGGTTACGTGGCTTTCTCCAGCAATCATCACCAGTACTTGCTACTTCGATGTCCTACTATTTCCTTTTGATGTCCAGAAGTGTGTCTTTGAATTCGGACCCTGGGCTAGTCCTTATAACATAGAGGACCTAGACTTCTTTTTCGATCGGAACGAGACGACGGTCAACCGATACCGCAAAAATGGCGTGTGGGAGATCGTCAAAGACACAGTTCGAAAAGAATACACCAACTACAGCTCTCAAGAAGAACCATTTGCAGAGCTTCATTACCACATCACTTTCAGGAGGATACCAAGAGTCTATGTCTTGAGTATCGTCATCCCGTCTGTCCTACTCTCTATATCCACCATGCTCATCTTTCTACTGCCTCCCGAGTCCGGAGAGAAGATCTCATTTGGTGTCACTAATCTCCTAGCTATGGTACTCTTTCAAGAGACTGTCCAATCTGCAATGCCTCCTACAGGCTCACCCATTCTAGGTAAATATGTTTTCTAGTAGCTTCGGGACAATCTTAAGAATCGTACGGCATGCTGACATATGGGCACTCATCCACAGAGCGAAACACACCTGTACTCATACTCCTGGTATTAAATAGTTCTTGTTTCAGACAGCAAATGCCTAAAAAGTGCATGGTTACTGCTCTTATTCTTTTTTATGACATCTCTAGTGCCCTTTTAGGACTTAAAATTGCTTTGACGGTAATACTTTTAGACCCAAAAATGTGTAAAATATGTAGCCAATACGATCATACCAATACAGCTCTGCTTTTAAAAAAATACGGTGACCGTTAATTAATTAATTAATTAATGATAACAATACATGGGCAGAATGGTTGTGCGTATTATAACCGACACGAAAAAGCCAACAGAAAGCCAACATCAACATTGGCTGGAATAAAACGTATAAGGCGATATTTCGATTTTTCAACGGCTGGTTCAAATTATCTAATATTTTTGGTGGTACACAAGCATTATAAATGGTTACATTTATGGATATTTGACCCATCTCTGAACCGATTTTGATCAAACAAGATGATTTTGTCATTTAAATTGTATGTTCTTTCATTATCTCACCGTAACGAATTTTTCGGTAGCGCCCTCTGTAACAGAACTCAACTATCCCTTTAGGTGGAACTATTATTCATACGTGAAATATTTTGTAAAAACTTTTCCATGTAGAATTGCCCTTCCTTGATTTTTGGTGTCTAATGGTGGTCTTACATAATTTCTATTGTCGTCAATTTCTTTATTTTCAGGGTTTGAGGAAAATGTTGTTTAAACCAATAACTTGGGTAGATCATCCTGCATGCCGGGTGTGTGTTACTATCTCGACGCACAGCAACAGTATATTACCTAGATCTATTGATATATAACCACCTGACATAATTCATCAAAACATTATTGATCGTTACCAGTATCTGAAAGCATAATCATTATGTTTGCTAACAATTCCTCTCTTTCCATTTAAGCGTTTTACATTTGTGTAATGATGATTGTAGCCTGCACATCCCTAATCATCGAGGCACTTGTCCTTCGGATGTACAACTTAGGCAACACCAGTGACGTACCAAGATGGATGCAACGTTTGTTCATTAGAAAAACCCAAACGTTGTCACCTTGTCGAAGAAAAGAGCCTGGGCCTTACGCTCCACTACAGAAGGGGGCTATAATCGTCCATCATGATGACAATGACGCTCCTGAAGAGAATGTTCGTGAAGATGATCGGAAACTTCAATGTTCCGATTCTCCAGATAGGTTAGATAATGCAGAATTGTGGAAGATGGTGGCATTGTCTTTCGAAGAGAAGACAGCTTTCATAACGCTTTGTGCGATAGCTGGGAATATTGTCTCTACTTCTTTGTACATAGCCATATTGTCCAATATTCATTCAACGGCCTGACGTGTGTGAGGATGAATAGCAGATGAGATCGTGTAATGGACCTGAAGTAATATTGTCTTGGCAGACTTCAATTCCAGACAGGAATCGGTTGACAAAGTCCGGACAGTCATCGACAAATTTTCACCATCGATGCACAAGGTTGTAGAAAGCAAAGTTATATGGATGCGTGGTAACAATGGTATGGAACTTCTTTGAACAAAATCCATCACTGAAACGGCTCTTTCGAACATTTTATCATTATCTTACAAGTTTTAAAGGACGTTATCTTGCATGCTAATTCCGATTAATAAATATTTTAAATGATTTAAACGACTATTTATTTCAAAATTAATACCCTCAATCAAACATTCTGTGTTTATTACGTATGAATGTTACGATCAATACTTTCTGAACTGAATATTAAGTTCATTTTTTCAGTTTAACAATTTGATAGGTTAGATGTTAGTTGTTGTATGAATCTAATTTTAAGATTTCGTACAATATTCTTATAAGAGTATACGTACTTATACAGATGACGCCAAATCATTGATCATCATATAAACTGAGTGCGTTTATGTGTGCTTGTATAAAATTGTCTTTCAAGAAGTCTTTCATCAAAAGAGAGACATATTTTTGATATTCTGTAAGTTGGGTTAAAACTAACATATATAAAACAATAACAAAATATAGACAGCAGTGGTCCAACATTTAATTTCAAACAAATGGTGGTGACATCAGCAACAAAGGTTTCAGGGGCCCTATTTTCTGAAAAGGCCTCTTGCTTATTTCAATCTTTTCGTGTACAAATAGAAAATATTCAAAATGTTCTTCTCTATGATATTACTATTCTTTATCTGTAAAACGCTTGGAGACATCGTCGATGCTATAAGCGCTATAGAAACGCGGATTATTATTATTATTATTATTATTTTGTCGTTGGTGTTAAAGTGGTTGCCAGTATGTATAATAATGCATCAAATTCATTTATGGATTTTGTACAGATATTTTTTAATCATTAAAACAAATCAATACATGTTTACGATTGACTTATATTTCTACAAAAATCATGTCACATGATGGTTTGTGAAGTGTTAAATTCTGACAAAGCTTACCTTTATAAATAAAGTAATGGTCTACACATGCATATGAATTCCTATGTTTAATTAACAAACACACCCCCCAAAAAAGTTGGTACAAAACGGGCATTGCTTACACAAATGGTTACTGTGCTCATGTTATTGTTTTATTTAAATAGAACAGATGTTCTACGAAATAAAATATCTATGATTCTTGGCTCTGAATCTATTTTGTTCTGTCTGTTTTTCACCAAACTCACTTACCTGTAAAAATTCAGATCGATTTTCCTTTGAATCAGATACCTGACCTACATGTGCTATTAAACTATCTGGTCTAATGTGTAAAAGGAAAATTTTAAAGCGCCGGTAGAGTTTACAGATCATATAAAAGAAGAAAAAATGTAAATGTATTAAACGACATGCGTACAAATTCGAATAATGAACTTATTGATGTTCCATTTTTAAACAAAATGTTCTCACATATACATTTTATCCAAAATGTTTACCATGTTAGTTTTAAAACACATCTATATCAAATAATAAATGAAAAATGTATCTGATATCGTTTTCAACATGATATTTTTGCCTTTATTTTTACCAAAACATTAGCTTTTATTTAGGAAGACCACTAAGTAGATATTCTTATCCTAAAATGTCAGTCGTTATCACTCATTTTCAAAAGACATATCACGAATATGCTTGTCCTCATTGCTATCATAAGCAAAAAAATGCCTGCTAAAATTAATTCTATACAATATGGTATAGCAAACTCAATTAAAGACTTATTTCCTTAACCATTAAAACTATATTGATTTTCTTAAAGCATAAGAGTCTGTAGAGAGGTATGGATAATTATGAATACAGAAAACGGTTTTTGGAGAGTGTGTACTTTTAGTCTTAATTATCAGCGTTTTTATATTTTTCCAGTAATTTCAAGTCCTGGTATAGAGTATGAGTCAAGCCCTGAGTATCAGGTAATTCTTGTATTTGTACAGAGGTGTTTAATAAAGTTTGGTGTTTAGTATCAGCGGAGCCTTGAGTGTCGGGTAATTCTTGCATTTGTCCAGAGGTTTTTAATAAAGCTTGGTGTTTAGTATCACCGGAGCCTTGCGTGTCAGGTAATTATTGTATTTGTCCAGAAGTTTTAAAGCTTGGTGTAGAGTATAAGTCAGACGTTGTGTGTCAGGTAATTATTGTATTTGTCAGGAGGTATTAAAGTTGTGTGTAGAGAATCAGTCAAGCCTTCTGTGTTCGGTTATTCTCGCAGTTTGTCCAAGGTGTTTAAGGCTTAGTGGGGAGTGTCAGTCAAGTTGTTGTAAGTCTTCAGTTGGTGAGGAGTATCAGTCAAGCCCTGAGTGTCAAGTAATTCTTGCATTTGTCCAGTGGTTTTAAAGTAAGTTCATCAAGCATATCAAGGCGCTGAGACCAGTTCAAATGAAACTCAAACCGTTGCAGGAGTTTTCCAAGGATCACCCGTGCTTCGATCTAAAGAAAAGAATAACACAAATATTAAAAGGTTTGCTTCTTTTCTTTACTACTGCATATTAAATACTTATAGGTAAGTAGGTCATATCGTTTTTTCGGGAATCATTCTTCATTCAATGTTTTAATCTTAGTTGAATGATGATAGACAACTTAAAGGTTTGACATCATTTAATCATGATGGTTATTCATTAAATAATTGTTGACAGCTTACCATGGCAAATTGCTGACCGATGCACGAACGTTGTCCAACAGAGAACGGGATATATGCGTAAAAGTGTCTTGGTCTGAATAAAAGAAAACAAGGGGGAAATTTATATGGATTTTTTTATATTTAAGGGTTTAAACGCAGGGGTTTCCCGTCTAATGCTATGCTGATGTATATTTAGTTTATCTCCCGGAGAGCCGGGCAGAGGTCTTTATTTTGTCCTGCCATTTATGTGATTAGATAGAGCTACGAAAATTGATACTTGTTAATGATATGCAGTTAAACTCTGTTTCTGGTACTGGCATACTACATCATAATCTTCAGGATCAATCTCATGAACTGAATAAGAGTAACATTAAACAGTTGGAAGGTGGTTCAGTTCCTCCGTTTACAAACAGGGGCTTAAAATTTGCCCATTTGAATATTCATAGCTTAGTTGCTAAGATTGACGAACTTAGATTACTTCTGAGAAATGCATCATTTGATGTTATTGGTTTAAATGAAACATTTTG
Organism: Strongylocentrotus droebachiensis; assembly: GCA_035222895.1. Classification (NCBI taxonomy): domain Eukaryota; kingdom Metazoa; phylum Echinodermata; class Echinoidea; order Camarodonta; family Strongylocentrotidae; genus Strongylocentrotus; species Strongylocentrotus droebachiensis. Next base: position 29,672 of record JAVYIG010006115.1, read on the forward strand.
CGACTCCATGATTGATGATTCTGAATTGTATATAGATGATTATATTTTATTACGTAGAGACCGTACGAGACATGGTGGTGGTGTGGCTGTATATATATCCAAGAGGTTCAATTATAAAAGAAGGGATGATTTGATTTCATCTACTTTAGAATGCCTTTGGTTTGAATTGCATTATCCAAATAAGTCTCCCATCCTGGTTGGAGAGTTTTACAGACCTCCAAATTCTCACGTTGATTTCTTTGAAGAATTAGACGGAAATTTGGACTCTGCTCTCTCGGAAGATATGAGCTGTATTATTTTAGGTGATTTCAATTGTGATTGTATGCCACACCAACTTGATCTGAATGCTGAAAAGTTAATGTTTTATACAAATATGTACGGGCTAAGTCAGCTAATTGATACTGCCACAAGAGTTACAAATACCTCTTCTACTTTAATTGATTTGATATTTGTATCAGACAAGGAACTTTACAATGAATGGGGAATATTTGAAACAAGCATAAGTGATCATTATTTGGTGTATACGGTTCGCGATTTTAGTGCAAAGATCCATAACAAATCTGAATACGCAGAATTTCGCTCGTTTAAAAATCTTGACGAGGAGAAATTTTACAGTGAATTGAGAAGTACTCCTTGGCAGGTCATAAAAGATATAGATAATGTTGATGTTGCGTGGGATATGTGGTTGACTCTATTCAATAATATAATGAACAAGCACATACCAGTATGTAAAAAGCGGATAAGAAAAAAGGCACGTCCATGGATATCTGACGAGATTGTTAAGCTTATGACGGAACGTGATAAAGTTCTCAAAGCTGCTAAAGCTAACAAAAGTGATGATCTTTGGGACACCTACAAATATCTAAAGAATACAGTTATTCATCTCATGAGGAAAAGTAAAAGAGAATATAATGCAGACCAGATCTCGCAAAATCATAACAATAGTAAGCAAATGTGGAGATGTTTGAGAAACCTTGTGCCTAAGTCATTACCTATATCTCCCAATAGCATAAATGTTGATGGTGCTAATGTGTCAGACAATGCAAATATTGCTGAAGCTTTTAATGAATTTTTCATTTCTAATGCTACTAAGATTACAAAGGACCTGCGAAGGAATAAGTCTCAACTGAGAGTAGACGAGGACAATAATATTGGTCCAACTCATTCGCAATTTAATTTGAATTTGATTACTGAGGATTTTGTATTGAAACAGATTGATAATCTGAGTATAGATAAAGCAACTGGTGAAGATCACATCAGCTGTAAACTTTTAAAGATGACGAAGAATGTTATCGCAGAGTCTCTTTGTGATATCATTAACAAATCCCTGTCTACAGGAGTTGTTCCACGTGAATGGAAAAAGGCTCGGGTAGTACCAATATTCAAATCTGGAGATATTTCTTCTTTGAATAATTACCGCCCCATTTCAATATTACCTATCGTGAGTAAAATTATAGAAAGGGCCGTCCACCAACAACTCAGTGAATTCTTGGACGTGAATCAATAATATTACACCCTAATCAGTCTGGTTTTAGACCTAAACATTCAACAGCTACTGCCCTTGCAAAACTTGTAAATCAATGGTCGTTGAATATTGATAACAAAGACATTTCTGGAGTTGCCTTCATAGATCTTCGTAAGGCTTTTGATACTGTTGACCATGAGCTACTTCTACATAAACTAGCTTGTATAGGTTGTAGTAATAGGACTATTTATTGGTTCAAATCATATTTAGGGGATCGACAACAAGTGACCCAATTCAAAGGAGCCAAGTCGCATCCATCAACCATCAAATTAGGTGTGCCACAAGGTTCAATTCTTGGTCCCCTTTTATTTTCAATATATGTTAATAGTCTACCTGAATGTACTCCTGAAGGTATCATAGATATGTATGCTGACGATACGACACTTACCGTCAGTGCAAATGATGCAACTGTTGTGGAAGAAAATTAACTGTTGCGTTAAACAGAGTCATGGCATGGATTAAGGAAAATCGTCTTGTTCTTAACACTGAAAAAACTTGTGTCATGTTAATAGGCTCTCCTGCTAATCTCAAGAAAATTGAATCTTTCACCATTTCAGTAAACGGCAATTTGATCAAAAGAGTTCAATTCACCAAATGTTTAGGACTTTTGATAGATGAAGAGTTGAAATGGTCTAAACAAATCGAAAACGTAAGTAAACTTACCCCAAAAAAATTAGCATGATAAAGAGAGCAAAGAGTTTTTTGCCTCAAAAATCCTTAAAGTTACTTTATAACAGTCTAGTGTTACCACGATTAGATTACTGCTCTGTTGTATGGTCGAACCGATTTCATTCTCATACAACTAAGCTGCAAAAAATTCAAAAGAGGGCCGCAAGAATAATATTGAACAAGACATATGACACACCGTCGGCTGATTTGTTCACAAGTCTTAAATGGATGACACTAGACAAGCGGTTTGAGTTAAGTCGCGTTATGATGATATATAAATGCGTTCATAACTTAGCACCTTCTTACCTTCAGGTAGGCTTAATCAATCCTAATGATGTTCATGAGCATCATACAAGGCAAATAGACAGTGGATGTTTACGTGTGCCTAGATTTCACACTGATTGTTATAAGTGTAGCCCAATTGTTTCTTCCATATTTGAATGGAATAAGCTAGATAATTCGTTGAGAACGGCTTCCTCTGTCAATTCATTTAAGAGATTGTTTAAACAAAGTTGTAATTTGTGAATGGCTCAGCCGTACATACACTACGTGCATGTTCTGTAATATTTACATGACTTATTCACATAATTGCGACTTAATTAATATTTTCCTATTGACATTACTGCTTACTAGGTTAATGATATATGTTTATTTTGCAAACGAGTATTATTTTTGTAACTGTTCTGTATAAATGTTAAAAACGATGTAAATATGTTCATTCAGGGCCCCATGGAAGACCACTACTTGCTGGTGAATGGGCTACCCTGTCAAAAGATCAGAAATAAATAAATAAATAAAAAATATGCACCCAGTGAGACTATAGCATGATTACAATGTATTCTTTAAAACGGTGTTGGATACTTTTGCATCCGTCATCTAAGATTGATTTGTTCAACCAAGCTATTTTATGTTGGTCAACGTTCTAAGTTTCCATCGCGATATCACCAAGGCAGCACTGTTCATCAGGAATCGGTCGTTGTGCCATGCACGGGTTGCCCTGATGTTATACCATCATGTACTATAGCTGTCGCGTCTGCACAACCAATGTCTTTCCATTGAACCAGCCATGCACCGATCGTTTTAAGTGATTGTTCCTTGATTCCATGAATCTATTAATGCAACCAAAGAATTTGCAGTTTTGGTGAAGATGGATCTCCGCTGGTTTCTTGAACACACTGAGACAGAGATTTGACTCTCAATTTGAAGAAAACTCTTCTTTGACTTCAAACGATTTGTGTCTGTTTAATGGCATGAAGGGAACCCTCGATCGTATTGCCTGCTTTCTTATAATTCTACTGAACACTGATCTACGCACCCTAATGGGACTGCATCGGTCAAGACCATAAAGACACTGGCTATCTATATTTAAAGAAGCCAATAATGTATTTGTAGCTGTCAATGAGGGCGATGTCAACTTTCTTTGCATGAGATTATGTGGCACAAACAGTGCAGAAATACTCTTCAGTAGAGTCGCACATGGCAAGAGTGTTATAGTAAACGTGAAAGGGGTGTTTCTAGAGAAAAAAGTAACTGCAGAAAATGCAGTGTAGGGACGGTTTAAATTCTCCATATCAATCTAAGGATGCACCGAATCAGTGGTAAGATCCAAGAAAATATATTTTCTTCAGCTCAATACCCCCGTATACGTTAAATTTATCTTCTGTAAAATAAATATGTCAATGATTCGATAAACAATCGTAACATAATGCTATAGAGCAAAAGCAATATGATTTATATAAAATTTATATAAAATAAAAGTTTCATAATTACCAAAATAATTGGGCATTAATAATGAATCATGAGTGATCATTTTCAACCAGTGAATTTTCGACCAGTTGATAATAGTTAAAGTAAGAACGGACGTGATAATATAAAGGTGGTATACAAACATAATGCTAAATGGTTTATGCTTACAGATTTTCGTCCTCCTGTGGCTTAAAGCGATCAGGGTTAAAAAGGAGAGGGTCATCGAAATATTCTTCCATCCTCGACATCACTGCAGATAGAACCTGCAAGGAATCGTGTTTAAAAAGAATGGATACCGTACTTGATATTTTCATAATATTATCACGATAATGGGTATCACTCCGTTAAAGGTACTTTTAAAGTTGTGTCCGGTCAACAGCTTCAGCTGAAAGGCTCCACAATAGGTGATTTTAATTTGAACACAGGTGTAAGTATCATATCCTTAATACAGGAGTTACATACTACCGTAGTTATACTTAGGAGGCTTAAAAGGCTTAAAGGTACTATGTCCCTTTTGCAGCCAACCTCAAATTCTGTAGAATTATGAATATGTCGTGTAGACCTATGTCCTATTTGTAAAATTTAAACGTTATCAGTGTCCTAATATTCAAATTATGCAAGGAAACCCGTTTACTTGCTAGACTTCACTGTCAGACACTATTGAGTGACTGGCTGGCTTTTTTCTTCTTTGGTAATTACATACATAAAATGAGCTGTAAAGGGTACATGAGCATTTGTCTACATCAATAACCCACTTCTTGTAATGGCCATAGTTAAACTGATTGAATCTTTGCGCAGCATAAAACGTAGAACCATGGGGTACAATGGTCTGAAAATCAAGACTATTACTTACTAGCTCTATAGCTCCTAAGTCGATTTGACAACTAATATTCGTTATTTTCCCACTTAAAGTTATTTTCAAGCCCCCTTTCTTTTAGGGAAGTTCTAGATTAGTATTATCTTTCAAATGCCGTTGGAATTTAACCTTTTCATTTTTGTGCCTGCAAATGGGACATAGTACCTTTAAGAGAGGGCTATCAAGGCTCTTAATTTACTGCATGTATTTCACTGTTACAAGTCTACCACAAGGTGGCGCTATTCCACTATTGATTTGGGGATACATTGACTAATCTCATTACACCTTTCCTTCTTTAAAGAAGCATGTCATTATAAATAAACTACAATAACGCAAACAATGTTGTTCGGAATTAAACCAGTACTAAAACGTTTGAGAATGTCATATAAACTTTCAAACCCTGTTCTTTCTATTGTAAAGATGTATGTGTGTATTCCTGACAATCAGCTCACATATTTCGGATATAATAACAAGTGATCCAATTATCACTGAGGTGTAAAACTTCTAACTTCAACAAACATATTTACAACTTAATATAAACAGCAACTCCGCAATTGAACTTGCTTGATTCTTACTTACTAACTGTTCATTGTTTTTATCATTCATGAGTTCAGTCGAGTTTGTAATCTTTTAGATATGCTGGCTGTTTAGTCTGCCGCTGACTTCTGCGGAACTGTTTTGAGTTCTGCCCGGAGTTGTCACTATTTGATGTCGTGTTTGGTGGTGACTCGGTATTGGTTGGAGGTGTGTTTTGAGGATCGCCCGTTGCAGAGGATTGTTGATCCACAGCCAATTTGCTATTATCGTCGAACTGTTCATTCGATTTTCGAAGATGTCGGCGGTTTCTTCGAATCTCTGCTCCACGCTCAGTTCGGATGGAGTACGACCGAATACCAACTTTCTTGAGAACGGTGGCACTTTCCCAGGCCCTGTCATGCTTTTTTGACTTGACTCTTAAGGTATCTCCAACTTTAAGTTCTGGCAGATCTTTGGCAGTGCGGTTATAGTATTGTGCCTGCTTTTCGCGATTCTTCTCTTTTCGTTCACCAATGTCTGTTTGTAGCTTCGGTTTAAGTAGAACGCTAGCTATCGGCAGATTGTTTCGAAGTCTGCGACCGAATAGACGTTAAGCAGGTGAACTATTCAAACCAACAGTTGGTGTGTTTCTCCACACGAGTAGGCTCATGTAGAAGTCCTCCTCTCCTTTCTTAGTCTTTTTTAGGAGCTGCTTTGCGATTTTCACAGCGTTTTTTTCTTTCCGTTACTTTGCGGATATTCTGGCGAACTTGTAGTGTGCTCGAAACCGTATGCACTCGCGAATTGAACGGGGGTCCATTGTAGGATTGGACCGTTTCCGGGATTCCGTGATTCGCGAAATGTCTCTTCAATCTAATTATCACAGCTGGCGCATCCTTTTTCCCGGTCAAGTTGTCAGTAATCCCAGTAGTCCAAAAAATAGTCCACTGTACATAGATAGTCACGGCCATCTAGCGAGAAAATGTCACATCCGATTTTCTGCCAAGGACGCGTTGGTAATTCATGTTGTATGAGGGTTTCCTTCCTTTTGTGATGAAGCATTATGTTGCATGCTTTACACCGCGATAATTTCATGTCGGATGTCATATTCGGCCAATAGACACACTCCCTTGCTCTTTGTAGTGTGCTCTAGAGGTCTGTGTGACTAGCGTGTAGTTTCTTGCGAATTTTGACTCTCATGTCCGCGGGGATGACACATCTCAGTCCTGTGAACACGATATCGTTATCGCTTGTTAGTTCGTGACGAATGCTGAAGAACGGTCTTGCCTCTGCCGTACAAGCCTGGCTAGTGCTCGGCCATCCTAACGCAATATAGTCCATCACTGCCTTCAGGCCTGTATGGCGCGCGGTAGATTCGCGGATCGCTTGTTGCGATTTCTGAGATACGGGAATTGCATCAATAAGGTGACTACGCTCGACCTCTTCTTCAATGCCTGATCTGTCACTGTTCTCCAGGAACGCTCGCGATAGTGTATCAGCAAGGTACATCTCGGTACCTGGTATGTACTTGATTTCAACATCATACTGACTCAGTCTTATCATTAGCCTCTGAAGGCGCTAAGGAGCTGTTGCAAAAGGTTTGCTCAAAATGTCGACAAGAGGCTTGTGATCCGTCAACAAAGTCACCTTCCGACCGTAAACGTAGTCATGATGTCGCTCTAGTCCGAATACTAATAATTGTGCTAACAATTCTTTCTCAATTTGCGAGTAACGGGTTTCCGCTCGTGTGAGAGCACGACTCGCATAGGACACCGGTTGTCCATCTTGTAGTAATGCACACCCGAGTCCGTATTGGGATGCATCACCTTGCCCCTCGGTGGGACACTTCTCATCGAAATATCGCAAAACCGGGGCGCGGCTGACCAGATCTTTGATTTCTCGGAACGTTACTTCTTGTTCCTGTCCCCACAGGAATTTTGCACCTTTGTGCGTAAGGCGTCTGAGTGGTTCGCTAATGTCCGGTAATCGCGGTAGAAACTTCCCGAGGTACTTTACCATTCCTAGAAATCGTTGTATCGCTTCAACCGATACTCAGAACGTGTCCCATGAACTTGATCTGTTCAGACTTGTAGTCAAACTTCTCCTCGTTAAGGCGGATTCCTCGCTCGGAACATCTGTCGAGGAACGCTTTATTTCTCATCGTGGTTGTTCTTCGCTTCAGCCATGTCGGCTCCATGTCCTGTTATGATGATGGCATGTGCAATCTTGAACACACCTTCCAACCCTTCCAAGTTACAGTCCAATTGTTGTTGGAATATCTCCGGCGCTGGGGAGATTCCAAAGGGCATCCTATTCCACTTGTATCTGCCCCCACGGGGTCTGGAGCGTTGTCAGTCTAGTTGATGCATCATCTAGTTCTATTTGCAAAAAGCCTTCTTTACGGTCCGCTTTAGTGAAGACTTGAGCTTTGGACATGTGTGGTAGTACATCTTCAATCACAGGGAGAGGGTAATGTCCCCTTTTCAAGGCCTTATTTAAGTATAAGGGATCTATACATACTCTGATATTCCCATTAGGCTTCTGCACTGTTACCAAACCCGAGACCCATTCTGTGGGTTCTACAACCTTCTCAATGTATCCTTACCCCTCTAGTCTGGCCAATTCTGATTTCAACTTTACTTTGACTGCCAAAGGCACACGCCTTGGAGGCATTACAACAGGCTCTACAGCCGGATCCACCTGCAGATGTACCTTCCCAGGCGTCTTGCCACACCCCTTGAAGACTTTAGGGTACGCATTTATCACATAGCTTTGCTTAAAGCTTTACCTACAATTGTGCAACCATCTGACACTGATCCCACCATGAAGTTTTTTGTTGTACTTTTAGGATTTTCATAATCTGGGACATCCTTGCACCTATAAAGGGTGTGCAATCCTCATGAACGACCACAAACTTTACGTCATACTTTCTATGGTTCTTTGGGGTTTTCAGAACAATGTTACATACCCCTATCCCATCTACTGTGGCCTTATTACCATACAATGAGAGTCTTCGTGTACAATAGTTAACCTCAACATTGTCAGGGACATGTCTCTTTGGTATAACATTGCATGTGGCCCCGCTATCCACCTGCATTGAAATTTTGTTTCCTCTTATTAGAAATGCAGCCATCACTTTGTCTCTGTAGGTATCATCCCCAATTGCATTTAGGGCCAACACCTCTTCACTATCATCTTGGACAAGTTTGATTTTGTTTCTGAACTTTGTCTTTTTCATACAGACCTTGGTTAAGTGGTTCAAATTGCCACACTTATTACACTTTTTCCCATAAGCTGGGCATTTTCGGACTTCATGAGTACCACCACAGTATTTACAGTTTGTAATGACCTTAGGCTCTTTATCTCTATAAGTGCTTTCCTTGTTTCTCAGAAATGACACACTTTCATCACTCTTGGTCATGTCCTTCATGTGTTGCTTTGTTGCGTAGAACGCGTGGCCAACTTTGATGCCTGCCTCGAGTGTGAGGTTACTCTCTTGGAGAAGCCTTTTTTGGAGAGTGTTGTCGGCAACTCCACACACCAGCCTATCTCTGATCAGGCTGTCTCTCAATTGCCCAAAATCACATGACTTGGCCAACGTGCGTAGTCTAACAACAAATGCATCAAATGAATCTGACCCTTGAGTACAGTTGTTGAACTTAAATCTCTCATAGATAACATTGGTAGCCCCTGTACAATGCCTGCCCCAAAAATCTAAGACTACTGACATCTTCTGTCTGTCAGCATCCCACTCATATGGAAGGTTATTATGAATATCTAAGGCATCTGACCCAATGGCCATTACAAATGTGGCCAGTCGTATTTTTTCATCCCTCTCTGTAAGACCATGCAGTCAACAATTCATAACTATCCCATAATTGGCTGAATAAGCCATTTCGTAAATACTATCTGCGCATGGGCAGATAAAGGTCATTTCTGATAATATTGTAAAACCCACCGACAGGAATACGTGCTCATGTTATGTAATCATTATTCATGTGTGCACCTACGGTACATTCTAATGGTACAAGAGGGAAAACACATGACTTTGGCATTGATTATTCTAAAATACACAAAGTGGGACTTCTCTATGAGTAAAAGATCTGTGGATATTTGGGGTCATTTGACCCATGTGCTTACTACGAAATGGTCTATTTCGGCCAATTGGACTTCAGGTCTCCTTCTACGGACAGCCTCGGCAGTGGAACACCCTGCGCCATAATCCAACACTATATGCTACACTTGGGACTACAATGTACAACAGACTACCAGTGCACCCGTACCACGAATTTATGCATACATATTCACCACAAATGTATGCATACATCTTCATCAAATGTTGCTTCCTACTACATCAAACAACAGATATCATATTATCAACCACTTCTGTCACCATGTAAGTATCATATCCTTAATACAGGAGTTACATACTGGTTATACTTAGGAGGCTTAAAATGACAATAGTTTCAACCAGGTTCTGTCACAATGTAAGTATCATATCCTTAATACAGGAGTTACATACTGGTTATACTTAGGAGGCTTAAAATGACAATAGTTTCGACCAGGTTATGTGCTTTAAGAGATGGTTATCAAGGCTCTTCATTTACTGCATGTATTTCACTTTTGCAAGTCTACCACAAGATAGCGCTATTTCACTATTGATTTTGGGATACATTGACTAATCTCATTACAACAGGTATGGAGTAAAAAGTTATCCACAAACAAATATTCCCTAAACTCATGTAATATTTGCAACATACGATTATGACTTATTGAAAGAAAGAGTGAACTGTATCTGGTTACTCCCAATGCATTAGCACTGGTCTAGAGAATGAAAGGAATACATGTTTGGTTAGAGTTGATATGTTTCTTCTCAATTAGTATCCCACATTTTCTCCTTCTTCAGTATCCGACTATTTCAGTTATCCAATTTCATAATAAACTATGTACTTACGGACACACTAACACCTGCTGGAATCGTCATGTCTTTATAGCTGACCGGATGTGCAGTGACATGAGTAGTGCCTATGACAGGAGGGTACATTCTCAGAGTCTCTTTGAAAACCTTATAAAAAAAAGCAAAACACGGGTCCTTCTTTAATACGAGGAGATATTGTACTTAATCAAAAATCTTTATTGCTAAATTAATCTTTAATACACATTCTAAATTATATTTCTTCTTTAAAGAAATACATTGTTCGCCATAAAATAATTCTTTTCATTACAAAATGATCTCTTCCTTTCTTGAATTAGACTTGAGATTCGCTCCGGACCGCTTCTCATTCGCAGATGGCCTGTAGAATCCAGTTCACACAAAAATTGAATGGTTACTATTCAAATCACCATAATCGCCATGCCCTATCAACCCTAGGATGGAGCTGGCATAGCCCCCCGCCCCGCTCTCTTTTTGAAAGCTGGTTAAAAAAAACAATCAATACGACTTGCAGTGTGTTTACGTCAATCGGGACTGCCCCGGTATATTCCGTCCCTCCCCTTAAACCTGCCCTAGTTGTATCTGGATACGCACAGATATTGAACACTGAATTGAATGCAACTTTTGATCTGTGTGTACTTACCCCTGGTACTTACCCTCATCATATACTCGAGTTTGGCCAGATCTTCATACTCGACATATGGTTTCTGACCTAACACCTCGTCCACCTCTGCTTGAACTCTGTAAGAAAAGGAAACCGATATATGTATTATAATTACATTGTACATAGTCATACAGAGTGTCCCTGACAAATATGAAACCCAAGCTTGGTTTAAAGCCCCACTGTCCTACTTGTAGCTACTTGCTCCCTCTATATAGAAAACTTCCCTAATCGGTGACTGTTGGTCCCCCATGATCCTCTATTTATTGTGTTATTTGAGAGCTGAGTTGATGAGATAGCCACCTGTCAGTGACCTCGCTGTGTGGTCTAATCCCTCCTAGCCACACTAATATTGATAAGCTTTAAGGAAATGAAGTGAGGCAGTTGAACAAATGTCATTTTGCCTCACCAAATATGAATTGTACATGTGTGATCTTTCCATCATGATTATGACGTCATAAGTTAGAATATGAGCTTTTAGAGGATGAGTATTTGCAATTATAATGGATAATCCCAAATCATTTCCTTTCCTCTAAAAACAATAATGAACCAAAAGTAGTAACCATTTGCTTAAATTGGACAATTGACTTTTTGACGCACTTCAGACGATCTGAAATAGGTGATGTGTGATTATTGATTTGGTACCCTACGAACAGGACGCAAGAAAAGAAAATGCATACATTAGCAACAAAAAATACTAACTGGGAATTCTTTTGTAATTTACCAATAAACGTAGTTTCCCTTTTTTCGGGGACACACTGTATGTAAAACAAAAAATCCCTTCTTATGTATGTAGCGTTACCCACTGTTTAGACATAAAAGATTAACGATTTAAAACTTTTTCTTACATAGAGTGCCGAGTGTATAGAGAATACCAATTACTTGATAAGAAACAAAGTTACCCAACAGAAGCGAAGTCCTCGTAACCTAAATGCTTCAAATCATAATAATATTTAAAACCTTTCTTTATTTCCAGTGATTTCTCCAGGAATGTTTAGATTCAGTGTGAATGTTAACTCAGGAGCAGTAAGTTCAAAAGGATTTTTTGAAGTTGAAAGCACCCTTGATAAAAATGGCAAATTGTAATAACGCATAAACAAATACCACTGTGACGTTCCTCGCTACTTAAAGTAGATATTCATCTATTTTAAAAACTAACTTTATTTCATTATTGCAAAGTTGAAACTTTGATTCGACAAGGTTATCAAAATTCAATGCTTGGACAAATTTAAAGTAATGATTATCATAAATTGCAAAACGATTAAATACAGCCCCGGTATAGCACCTAAAGAGCTCTCCGAACGCTGCCGAGATGTGTGACATCACAGGATGGACATGATTTGCACAAGCAGACGATGTCCCATGACATCTCACACATTTTCAGTGCCTGTTTTTTCATCTTCTCTTGAGTTCTTTCTCTTACTTCACTACCGTCAGGCTAAATGTATAATCTATTGCCTCACCCTCTAGCGGTTGAACTAAGTGGCTTATCTTTATGAATGAGGGAGCTCTTTCCCTTTGATCGAAAAGCTGATTGAAAAGAAAATTATCTGACTGCAAAGAAATGCCAGCTTGGTTTTGATACGTAGTCATGATGTCGCTCTAGTCCGAATACTAATAATTGTGCTAACAATTCTTTCTCAATTTGCGAGTAACGGGTTTCCGCTCGTGTGAGAGCACGACTCGCATAGGACACCGGTTGTCCATCTTGTAGTAATGCACACCCGAGTCCGTATTGGGATGCATCACCTTGCCCCTCGGTGGGACACTTCTCATCGAAATATCGCAAAACCGGGGCGCGGCTGACCAGATCTTTGATTTCTCGGAACGTTACTTCTTGTTCCTGTCCCCACAGGAATTTTGCACCTTTGTGCGTAAGGCGTCTGAGTGGTTCGCTAATGTCCGGTAATCGCGGTAGAAACTTCCCGAGGTACTTTACCATTCCTAGAAATCGTTGTATCGCTTCAACCGATACTCAGAACGTGTCCCATGAACTTGATCTGTTCAGACTTGTAGTCAAACTTCTCCTCGTTAAGGCGGATTCCTCGCTCGGAACATCTGTCGAGGAACGCTTTATTTCTCATCGTGGTTGTTCTTCGCTTCAGCCATGTCGGCTCCATGTCCTGTTATGATGATGGCATGTGCAATCTTGAACACACCTTCCAACCCTTCCAAGTTACAGTCCAATTGTTGTTGGAATATCTCCGGCGCTGGGGAGATTCCAAAGGGCATCCTATTCCACTTGTATCTGCCCCCACGGGGTCTGGAGCGTTGTCAGTCTAGTTGATGCATCATCTAGTTCTATTTGCAAAAAGCCTTCTTTACGGTCCGCTTTAGTGAAGACTTGAGCTTTGGACATGTGTGGTAGTACATCTTCAATCACAGGGAGAGGGTAATGTCCCCTTTTCAAGGCCTTATTTAAGTATAAGGGATCTATACATACTCTGATATTCCCATTAGGCTTCTGCACTGTTACCAAACCCGAGACCCATTCTGTGGGTTCTACAACCTTCTCAATGTATCCTTACCCCTCTAGTCTGGCCAATTCTGATTTCAACTTTACTTTGACTGCCAAAGGCACACGCCTTGGAGGCACTACAACAGGCTCTACAGCCGGATCCACCTGCAGATGTACCTTCCCAGGCGTCTTGCCACACCCCTTGAAGACTTTAGGGTACGCATTTATCACATAGCTTTGCTTAAAGCTTTACCTACAATTGTGCAACCATCTGACACTGATCCCACCATGAAGTTTTTTGTTGTACTTTTAGGATTTTCATAATCTGGGACATCCTTGCACCTATAAAGGGTGTGCAATCCTCATGAACGACCACAAACTTTACGTCATACTTTCTATGGTTCTTTGGGGTTTTCAGAACAATGTTACATACCCCTATCCCATCTACTGTGGCCTTATTACCATACAATGAGAGTCTTCGTGTACAATAGTTAACCTCAACATTGTCAGGGACATGTCTCTTTGGTATAACATTGCATGTGGCCCCGCTATCCACCTGCATTGAAATTTTGTTTCCTCTTATTAGAAATGCAGCCATCACTTTGTCTCTGTAGGTATCATCCCCAATTGCATTTAGGGCCAACACCTCTTCACTATCATCTTGGACAAGTTTGATTTTGTTTCTGAACTTTGTCTTTTTCATACAGACCTTGGTTAAGTGGTTCAAATTGCCACACTTATTACACTTTTTCCCATAAGCTGGGCATTTTCGGACTTCATGAGTACCACCACAGTATTTACAGTTTGTAATGACCTTAGGCTCTTTATCTCTATAAGTGCTTTCCTTGTTTCTCAGAAATGACACACTTTCATCACTCTTGGTCATGTCCTTCATGTGTTGCTTTGTTGCGTAGAACGCGTGGCCAACTTTGATGCCTGCCTCGAGTGTGAGGTTACTCTCTTGGAGAAGCCTTTTTTGGAGAGTGTTGTCGGCAACTCCACACACCAGCCTATCTCTGATCAGGCTGTCTCTCAATTGCCCAAAATCACATGACTTGGCCAACGTGCGTAGTCTAACAACAAATGCATCAAATGAATCTGACCCTTGAGTACAGTTGTTGAACTTAAATCTCTCATAGATAACATTGGTAGCCCCTGTACAATGCCTGCCCCAAAGATCTAAGACTACTGACATCTTCTGTCTGTCAGCATCCCACTCATATGGAAGGTTATTATGAATATCTAAGGCATCTGACCCAATGGCCATTACAAATGTGGCCAGTCGTATTTTTTCATCCCTCTCTGTAAGACCATGCAGTCAACAATTCATAACTATCCCATAATTGGCTGAATAAGCCATTTCGTAAATACTATCTGCGCATGGGCAGATAAAGGTCATTTCTGATAATATTGTAAAACCCACCGACAGGAATACGTGCTCATGTTATGTAATCATTATTCATGTGTGCACCTACGGTACATTCTAATGGTACAAGAGGGAAAACACATGACTTTGGCATTGATTATTCTAAAATACACAAAGTGGGACTTCTCTATGAGTAAAAGATCTGTGGATATTTGGGGTCATTTGACCCATGTGCTTACTACGAAATGGTCTATTTCGGCCAATTGGACTTCAGGTCTCCTTCTACGGACAGCCTCGGCAGTGGAACACCCTGCGCCATAATCCAACACTATATGCTACACTTGGGACTACAATGTACAACAGACTACCAGTGCACCCGTACCACGAATTTATGCATACATATTCACCACAAATGTATGCATACATCTTCATCAAATGTTGCTTCCTACTACATCAAACAACAGATATCATATTATCAACCACTTCTGTCACCATGTAAGTATCATATCCTTAATACAGGAGTTACATACTGGTTATACTTAGGAGGCTTAAAATGACAATAGTTTCAACCAGGTTCTGTCACAATGTAAGTATCATATCCTTAATACAGGAGTTACATACTGGTTATACTTAGGAGGCTTAAAATGACAATAGTTTCGACCAGGTTATGTGCTTTAAGAGATGGTTATCAAGGCTCTTCATTTACTGCATGTATTTCACTTTTGCAAGTCTACCACAAGATAGCGCTATTTCACTATTGATTTTGGGATACATTGACTAATCTCATTACAACAGGTATGGAGTAAAAAGTTATCCACAAACAAATATTCCCTAAACTCATGTAATATTTGCAACATACGATTATGACTTATTGAAAGAAAGAGTGAACTGTATCTGGTTACTCCCAATGCATTAGCACTGGTCTAGAGAATGAAAGGAATACATGTTTGGTTAGAGTTGATATGTTTCTTCTCAATTAGTATCCCACATTTTCTCCTTCTTCAGTATCCGACTATTTCAGTTATCCAATTTCATAATAAACTATGTACTTACGGACACACTAACACCTGCTGGAATCGTCATGTCTTTATAGCTGACCGGATGTGCAGTGACATGAGTAGTGCCTATGACAGGAGGGTACATTCTCAGAGTCTCTTTGAAAACCTTATAAAAAAAAGCAAAACACGGGTCCTTCTTTAATACGAGGAGATATTGTACTTAATCAAAAATCTTTATTGCTAAATTAATCTTTAATACACATTCTAAATTATATTTCTTCTTTAAAGAAATACATTGTTCGCCATAAAATAATTCTTTTCATTACAAAATGATCTCTTCCTTTCTTGAATTAGACTTGAGATTCGCTCCGGACCGCTTCTCATTCGCAGATGGCCTGTAGAATCCAGTTCACACAAAAATTGAATGGTTACTATTCAAATCACCATAATCGCCATGCCCTATCAACCCTAGGATGGAGCTGGCATAGCCCCCCGCCCCGCTCTCTTTTTGAAAGCTGGTTAAAAAAAACAATCAATACGACTTGCAGTGTGTTTACGTCAATCGGGACTGCCCCGGTATATTCCGTCCCTCCCCTTAAACCTGCCCTAGTTGTATCTGGATACGCACAGATATTGAACACTGAATTGAATGCAACTTTTGATCTGTGTGTACTTACCCCTGGTACTTACCCTCATCATATACTCGAGTTTGGCCAGATCTTCATACTCGACATATGGTTTCTGACCTAACACCTCGTCCACCTCTGCTTGAACTCTGTAAGAAAAGGAAACCGATATATGTATTATAATTACATTGTACATAGTCATACAGAGTGTCCCTGACAAATATGAAACCCAAGCTTGGTTTAAAGCCCCACTGTCCTACTTGTAGCTACTTGCTCCCTCTATATAGAAAACTTCCCTAATCGGTGACTGTTGGTCCCCCATGATCCTCTATTTATTGTGTTATTTGAGAGCTGAGTTGATGAGATAGCCACCTGTCAGTGACCTCGCTGTGTGGTCTAATCCCTCCTAGCCACACTAATATTGATAAGCTTTAAGGAAATGAAGTGAGGCAGTTGAACAAATGTCATTTTGCCTCACCAAATATGAATTGTACATGTGTGATCTTTCCATCATGATTATGACGTCATAAGTTAGAATATGAGCTTTTAGAGGATGAGTATTTGCAATTATAATGGATAATCCCAAATCATTTCCTTTCCTCTAAAAACAATAATGAACCAAAAGTAGTAACCATTTGCTTAAATTGGACAATTGACTTTTTGACGCACTTCAGACGATCTGAAATAGGTGATGTGTGATTATTGATTTGGTACCCTACGAACAGGACGCAAGAAAAGAAAATGCATACATTAGCAACAAAAAATACTAACTGGGAATTCTTTTGTAATTTACCAATAAACGTAGTTTCCCTTTTTTCGGGGACACACTGTATGTAAAACAAAAAATCCCTTCTTATGTATGTAGCGTTACCCACTGTTTAGACATAAAAGATTAACGATTTAAAACTTTTTCTTACATAGAGTGCCGAGTGTATAGAGAATACCAATTACTTGATAAGAAACAAAGTTACCCAACAGAAGCGAAGTCCTCGTAACCTAAATGCTTCAAATCATAATAATATTTAAAACCTTTCTTTATTTCCAGTGATTTCTCCAGGAATGTTTAGATTCAGTGTGAATGTTAACTCAGGAGCAGTAAGTTCAAAAGGATTTTTTGAAGTTGAAAGCACCCTTGATAAAAATGGCAAATTGTAATAACGCATAAACAAATACCACTGTGACGTTCCTCGCTACTTAAAGTAGATATTCATCTATTTTAAAAACTAACTTTATTTCATTATTGCAAAGTTGAAACTTTGATTCGACAAGGTTATCAAAATTCAATGCTTGGACAAATTTAAAGTAATGATTATCATAAATTGCAAAACGATTAAATACAGCCCCGGTATAGCACCTAAAGAGCTCTCCGAACGCTGCCGAGATGTGTGATATCACAGGATGGACATGATTTGCACAAGCAGACGATGTCCCATGACATCTCACACATTTTCAGTGCCTGTTTTTTCATCTTCTCTTGAGTTCTTTCTCTTACTTCACTACCGTCAGGCTAAATGTATAATCTATTGCCTCACCCTCTAGCGGTTGAACTAAGTGGCTTATCTTTATGAATGAGGGAGCTCTTTCCCTTTGATCGAAAAGCTGATTGAAAAGAAAATTATCTGACTGCAAAGAAATGCCAGCTTGGTTTTGATACTTGTTTAATATTCGTTTTGGACATATGTTACGGAAAGTTTGTGGTTGTGGGCTACATGTTAATCTCGGTTTACATTCACTGAGGGCAGGCGGGGCCTCTATGGCAGCCAGAGCTTCCACTAATGACATATTATGGAAAATTCATGGCAGAGGAAGACTGACACTGCTAAAGATGGTTATGTTGCAGATTCTTTGGAAAACAAGGTCACAGAGGTGCTAAAGCTTTGATCAGTTGTGAAGAATCAAGATTTTAGCAGGCCTGTGCCATAAATGTGATCAGATTCAATAGAATAGGCGAAGTAGAATCTTTCAAAACAGAAGAACATATAATATGTTATTTTGGGTATCTGTAATACAAACCCGAAATGAATCAAACCAAGTGTACAACAATGAATCGATAATTATTTAAAAGAATGCGAGCAGCCATTTTGAAATGCCCAACCATGTAGCTATTTCATAACCCTTTTCACTGAAAGACAGTTATTAATACACCTCAAATTATCACAAATTAATAATCAACTATTCTTTAACATCGTAACTACAAGATTTGACATAAATTAACACTTACAACATTGGGCTTCGACAGGATTGACTTGAATAATAATCGGGGGAATCACTTGGTAAATCTTCCCACTCACAGAAGAATTTGCTGTCCGTAGTAGTAAACGCCCCACCGGCCAAACTAATTTATACAACTTCTGTCCGCAACAATAACCTAACGAATTATTTCTCCCGTTCTTTATTTACTCTAGCTGATACTGACAGGCTATATCCAAAGTATATATTGGTGTATTTTCAAATTATTTTGTCTTCAATGACATGTGTTGTGTATAACGGTTTACGGAGTGTTGAAAGAGAGGTTAATTTTTAGTTTAAAGGACACTCTTGTATTTTCTATGCGACACATCGTAAAGCAATAAAATATTGTTTGTTCGGTTCATATTTTGTATTACATAACATGACATGTGTGTTACAGGTCTTGTGGGATTGCCGACAAACGATTGTGTGTATCGTGCGGAGAAGCAATTTATGGGTGTGGCAGAAAAGTAATTCTAGTCTTGTCAACCACTTTAAGGTCGTAAAAGTACGTATCTTGTTAAAATTAAATAATTAAAACCAACTTATTATCAGGGTGGACTTCCCCTTTTTAGGGGAAATTTTAAGGGGTGGGGGGGGGGGGAACTATCCACGAGGGTAATTTTACGGGGGTAATTGTCCAGGGGGTAATTGACCTGATCCGAAATTAAACAAATGCAATCTTGTTTAAACCATCAACCCCACCCCCCCCCCTCCCCCATGTCCAATCAGGAGGCAAGCGTCACCGTCCATGCCACTGTGCATAACAGAGAAAACACACGCACGCATAAACTCATCCTTCGCCCTGACACACATACAAATTCATACTCTCAAATTCTCTCGCACACATACAAGATCCCATGCGCACAAAATACCCATTATACTCATAAATGGGTATACGCAGTGGCACTGATAACTGATACCTACCCCCTGAACTGTCTAAACGAAAGCAAATTTAAATCTAGCATAATTATATTTCCAAAACTGAAACCATAAAAAGCAGCACACCCTAACAATTCTACATTTGTCTTTTAGTTGCTGTCTCCCTAACAGTATTCCATATCTGCCAATTTAATGCTGACAAAGATAAACAATACAATCATTTTATTCTTGAGAAATTATGAATGAATATTCACTGTTATCCCTTATACAAATCAATTCTCTTATTTGATCCACTATCCTTATGACATCATCCATTTTACCACAGAATGCATTCCATCTTGCTTTTAGGTTGATAAACTCTAAAGAATATCTACTGTACAGATATCTCAGATTACCTCCTAATATAGAATATACTCCAAATTTAATCATTCCTCTTATGTATGCTACTGTATGATTCTTTGAGTTTAAAGATTTAATTATGAAATTCTGACATCTTTTATGAAACCATAATTTAGGATTCATCAATTCATCGAAAACGGGAAAATGTACATTATGTGTTTGCCACGGAATTTTCCAGACCCTTCTATCATTATCATCATCATAATTATTATCTTCATGGGTATTGTTATTAATATTATTATTAGAAGTAGTAGTATTAGTATTTTATTGTAATTTGTATTATTATTATCCTTATTATTATTATGGTTATTAATATTGTTATTATTTCTATTATTATTATTATTATGACCATCATATTCATCATCATCAATGTATTATAATGGTTTTAAAATCTTATATTAAACTGCATTTTAATTATTAGTTTACTTACTGTATTATTATTATTATTAATTCTTTGCTTTCTTTTTCTCCACTCGTTGAATCATCCTCAACAAAATCGAAACGTTTCAGCACACGCATAGATCTGGGGTTATGTGCTTAACTTTACATTCGAGTCAACTCATCACCCGCAGTAGAAGTAATCGGTGTCAGAATTGAAACCGCCCGAGAGTTCATCTCTAATTGGAGTTTCCAATTTGACAACCCTCTCCATCGCCTCTCTTTTCGGCACTCTAAGGGCTCGTTCAGATATGACTCGGTAAACCACCGTAAAAAAGAACAGGCACTGTTTTTTTACGTGTTAATGAATTCCAAAGCATATTGACCGAGTTCTGTGTTACCAAATACAGAAATGTGAAGCGTATTGCCCTTTACGTCATCATTGAAAAAAACGCCGCGATTTTGCCACCTCATTTCTGAACAAGGATGATCTGTCCGATAAATCACCTGGTTATTACATTGACCACGGGGCGTAAGTTGATTCTTCAGCTTTCAAAACTTGCGAACTGGCTCCTATTCTGTAAGCAGGCTCAACCTATACAGTGTTATCACCACCTCACATCGTATAAGCACAGTGTGATTCTCTTCTGTCGAAGTGGACTATGAGTCTGCTGTACTGTAGCTGTATTGGATTATGTAACTTGTATTATTTTGCTATACCAGAATGGGAATAACTGTGAGGGCTCTTTTAAACTGGTGGATTTGTTGGATGTGGTTTAATTTTGTCAATGTTAAGTATTTTCAAACTGTTAATTTTTTTATCGAAGCTTTTTTTAAACACTTTCTCCTGAGACTGATGCTTAAAAATTTACCAAAACTATTTACGAAGACAGAATTTAAACATGGCATTCGAAACTGTAAATATGCTAACTCACTGTTTTTAAATGTTTGTCCAAACCATTCTCATCATGCCACCTTCATTTATCACCTGATATAAAATGCTAGTAAATTGAATTCACATTCACCCTCGGGAAATGAATTATGAAAACAAAATGAAAATTCTGTCTGTCGAGTTAGAATATACGTCATTGATATATACTGTTGAAACTCAATTTCATTCAATATCCATAGAGGTTACGGGATTTGATTTTGATTCTACTTTTTTTCTTCTTTTGAAGCTTCCTTTTTTATGTTTAAGTCGACTCGAACAATTAGAATTCTTTGTTTTGTCGCATTAATTCAGTCAGACGCGAGCCTCTAAAGTCTTTGCTTCTTTTCCAATTAATTTTAAAGCTTTTTCGATTTTTTTTTTTTTTTTTTTTTTTTTTTAACTGCCTCTCCCATAATGTCATTGTGTACTTATTATTCATATATTAGTCGATTGTTTTCCATTCTTGATGTTGTTTTTTTACTGCAGCGGTTTTATGTATAAACAATTATTCCACTTTATTCATTTTTGTAAATTATCTGGGACGGTACGTATCATCATTCATTATGATGTGCCATTTTTCATTTCTGATGACTTCCCCTTTTTCAGCTCTAATAACTTCCCCTTTTAAAAAAAAATAAGAACCTTTACCCCTTCCCCTTCTCAAAAATGCCCATTTTCATCTCTAATAAATGCTTCTTTTGGAATCCGATAGGTGTCAATTTTTCATCGGCAAGCGCCCCTTTCCATTTTCATAAGTGCCCCTTTTCATCTCTGGTGTGTGTCCATTTTCCGGTACAAGAAGTGTCCCTTATACCATCCCTAATAAGTGCCTTTTTTACTTTGACATGTGCTCCTTTTCTTTTCTAATAAGTGTCCTTTCTGTGTAACATGTGCCACTTAGTTAAAGCGACTAAGATATTTCGTTAACATTTTCCAAAAACCAGCACAACCGACTGCAAAAAATGAAGCCTTAAGCAGTATTTTGGACCAGGTAAAGAGAGAAACAAATATTGAAAAAATATCTGAGTATGTATTTAATCACAATGAAGGGGTAAATACCAAAGTAAAAAAATTGTATATTTTTGCGTTGAGGTTTCCCTTTGTAGGTGCCCTTTTTTTCCAGAAAGTGCCGTTTTTTGTTGTTGGTGCCCCCCCCCCCAACACACATTTTATTTTAATAATTACATTACCACAATCCTTCACCCCCCCTCTCTCTCTCTCTCTCTGCCTATTTCTCTCAAGCTGATTATTCCCATTCGGTATACTGTCCCTTCAGTGTCAATCTTATCGTTCAGTCGACTATGTCATTCCACATTCATTACTGTCATGGGGATCTGCTCTTATCTGTTGAAGCGTCCAATTTGAAATGGAATACTCCCGACTGTAATAGTGATATCAATAATGCAGCTCTCTGCAAGTACAGGATGGTTGAATTAATCAAGGATATATTCCTGCCTTGAACTTCCTTATACACTTTCCAAAATTGTTTGTTTCAATATAACCTATTCCATTCTTCTTCTTTTTTTACAAAAAAAGAAATTTTCAAATTTGTATAGTATCTTTGAGCCCCTCAATGGTAATAATACTAGTGTTTTTTTTTTTGTATAGTCTTTTTAAGTCTGCCAAACTTGACACTCCTGGCGCTCCGCAATAATTACCCGGCTTTAGCATGGCTGTCATAATGGCGCTCTAGCATATCAAGAAATTAATTTCTGCCTAATACATTTATGTCACGTTTTTATGTTTGATCAATTCTTACTCGTCATGTTTAATGAACAATTTTCTAATTTTCAAATGGGTATTGGCAGTATAATAATATAGTTGTTGAATGAGCAGTGACAGTTGACATGGATAAGATTGCTTTCCCTTACGTCATGTTTCGAGCCTAAACTTTTTAGTAATTGCTGAATAATATGATTGTCAAATGTTTATAGTCGATGCTTCATCTTGCACTTATAGTGCATGTTTAGAAGGAGGGATGTGGGTTGCACCATAATTAATATTGACATTACGTCTTGAGTGAAAAGAAATAATTACAACAAATTTGCCAGGATGAATGGATTCATCTGAACCTTCAGGATCAAAGGGTAAATATCTCAAAATAATTTACTTCCAATTCGTACTTGCTTCATTAAACCACAATGTTCATGTATGTTGCTATTCAGCCTGTTAACAGAGAAATTAGACAGATTTGGTTAAAAAAACGTTAAGGCCCCAATATTCAAAATTATAATATTAAAATTTAAATACCATTAACACTTCTACTACTACAGCTACTACTACTACTACTACTACTACTACTACTACTACTTCTAATACTTTTTGTAATACAGCTACAGTATTATTACTACTTGTACTACTACTAATACTACTACTACTACTACTACTACTACTACTACTACTACTACTACTACTACTTCTACTACTACTACTAATACTACTAATACTACTACTACTTCTATTACTACTTCTACTTCAATCTGCTACTCACTATTACATGTATGACTACTATTACCTCTATTACTACTACTACTCCAGCTTTTGCTACTGCTACTACTAACACTGCTATATTCCTTCTCCTGCTACTGCTACTAATATTTCTGCTGCCGCTGCTACTCTACTCAGTGGTGGATCAAGGGAGGAGACGGGCCCCCTCCCCTGGTGCTCAAGGGGGGGGGGTGCGATTTTCAAATTTTCTAGGGCCAAAAAGGAGGGAAAAGGGGCTCACTCCCCCTACCCCACTACAGCTAATTTTATGTATGTTATTACCAAAGACAAAAATATATCAGTCAGTCACTCATTAGTGTCTGACAGGGAAGTCTAGAAAGTAAATGGTTTTCCCTGCATAATTTGAATACTAGGACAGTGCTAACGTTGAAATTTCACAAATAGCACATACATGACATATTCTTAGTTCCTGCAAAGTTCTACAGAATTTGATGTTGGCTGCAAAAGGGACATATATACTGGCCCGAATTCACAAAGGAGGTTTGTCCACAAACCTAGGTTTATGTGCGTCATATGACTCGTTTCGACGCGTTTCAGACCAAGGTTTGTCGACAAACCTCCTTTGTGAATTCGGGCCAGTATCTTTACGCAGTTGCCAAGTAATGACTAATTCTATCAAAAATCGGCGTGGCTCAATTGTACTGAAGCCCATTAGTGCCACCACTAGTGTCTGACAGGGAAGCCTATAGAATGTGTAATAAAGGTGCTGCCAGTGTTGCATCGGTTTGCACCCCTAAAGATGCATACTCGCACCATTTGTTCTTAGTGTGTAAAAAGTAAACGCGTTTCCCTGCATAATTTGAATACTAGGACAGTGCTAACGTTTAAATTTCACAGATGGCACATACATGACATTTTCTTAGTTCCTGCAAAGTTCTACAGAATTTGATGTTGGCTGCAAAAGAGCCAAGATACTGGACCGAATTCACAAAGGAGGTTTGTCCACAAACCTAGGTTTGTGA
The DNA here is from genome assembly GCA_035222895.1 of Strongylocentrotus droebachiensis. Taxonomy (NCBI): domain Eukaryota; kingdom Metazoa; phylum Echinodermata; class Echinoidea; order Camarodonta; family Strongylocentrotidae; genus Strongylocentrotus; species Strongylocentrotus droebachiensis. The sequence goes on from JAVYIG010006115.1 coordinate 54,315, forward strand.
GCGTCACATGACGCGTTTCGACGCGTTTCAGACCAAGGTTTGTCGACAAACCTCCTTTGTGAATTCGGGTCAATATCTTTAAGCAGCTGCCAAGTAATGACTGATTCTATCAAACATCGGCGTGGCTCAATTGTACTGAAGCCCATTAGTGTCAACATGTGAACTAACATAGTAAAGGAGCGGTACAGGTACAGCCTTTTAGGTCCTAAGACAATTCCCCTCTGGACAATTACCTAAAGATATTAACTCACATGGTGGCACTAATGGGCTTCCGTACAATAAATTGCCTATGTGCGCAAAATATTAAAAAAAGCATGAAAGGGAAGTCTGCGCGAAAATGGAGGAAGAATAGAGGAGAGGAGAGGAAAGAGGAATATATCGTCTCTCTCTATATATATACATATCACTTTCTTTTCCATTTTTCATCTGTCTATTTGACAATTTCTATTTTTGTTTCTCTCTCTCTCTCTCCTTCAGGTATCGCACATGATGATGGAATACGGATGATAAAAATTAAGCTTCATCATGATCTGATTTCAAACTACGGACCAACAACAATTCGACCCGTTATGACCAATTCTTCCTGTGTCAAAGTAAAAATGCGCATGCTTGTCGATCACATTGCCGATTTTGTGAGTCATTATAATATTTGTTTGAGGGCACGTTTGAAATTGTTAATTGTAAGCAATGTTGAGTTATATTTCATTCGAATGTTGAAAAATATATTTGATTTTCACTTCACGGTGCATTATTTTTTTTTGTAGAAAACGGTTGGCAACCTGAAAAGACGAATCTTCATAGATGCAAACTGAAATAATGACAATGGTTATGTCGTAGTGTGAATACTTCGGGTTATCAGGGTTACAACGCTAATGAAGCACATCAAAGAGCCGGGCTTTGCCTGAATGTCGCTGGTGAACCATTTTATTTGTTCAGGTAAAATTACGGGAATCATGAAAACCCTGTAAATCAATCAGAAAAAGGACAATCATAAATACAATTACACAAACTCAAGTAACATGTATAAGCAGCCATTTGGCAGGATTACATTAATCACTGACAAAATAGGCGAGGTAAACAAAAACTAAACCGAGAATTATCGATGTTTTATCATAACTTAATCACAATTATGATTAATAAATGACACATATTTGTAAAGCTTAGATCCTCCTCTTTCATTTAATGCAATTTTTCACGCATGAGTGATTAAACCAATTTGAAGAGAGGGTACCAAAAAGTCATTTGGCGGGCGGTATCGGAATTTCAAAGAGAAAAATCACATTTCTAGAAAGTTCATTTTCTGCCCTTTCATATGACACCTCAATCAGGAAAAATGAGCCAGGAATAAAAGTTATGCTTTCATTTTCATAATTTTAGTAGACGAAATCGTTTTCACTGGCTGCCTGTCGTAACAACAAACAGAGTTGACAATTTGAAGAGAGGGTACCAAAAAGTCATTTGGCGGGCGGTATCGGCATTTCAAAGAGAAAATCACATTTCTAGAAGGTTCATTTTCTGCTCTTTCATATGACACCTCAATCAGGAAAAAAAGTAATGCTTTCATTTTCATAATTTTAGTAAACGAATTCGTTTTCACTGGCTGCCTGTCGTAACAACAAACAGAAATGACAAAAGACTTAACTCCGTTTCGTTGATGATTAGCCATGCATCAGGTCTTTCGTCTTATTAACCCTAACCCTAACACTAGCCCTAATCCCGACCTTAACCCAAACCAAATTCCTAACTAAACCCTATCCCTAACCCTAAAGCCTGACCCCTAATCAAAGGTACGTCATGTCTAGCTGGTCTAGGTTAAAACAAGACGCAGGTCGCTTATTGAGAGGGATTGGTAGTCTATATAAAAGATGAACTGACTTCAATTTGTTTTAAATGATATTGAGCTCATTGCTTTTTGTAAAATTATATTATGAAAAAGTGAAATCAATTTTATCTTTGAACATGTTTAATCTTGTTCTTGGAATATCAACACAAACTTGTGGACATACTTCACTTTAAACTATTATTTATTTATCAATAGGCCTTGAAAAAGACCACGCCGGGTGCATGTTGCGCACCCTCCAGCTTCTCGCATCCATAAGGGTGCACATCTACTACACCTGTCAGATAGTGTACCCTAAAAGGAGCAGGGGTCTGTTTCATAAAGCGTTTACCGCAGCGGTAATTCCCATTTTCAGCGGTAAATTCCAGTTTCTGCGTTCAATTTGTAAACAGCGGCAACTTTCCGTTTCATAAAACTTTACCGTTGAAAATGACAGCGGTAAGGGGTCTTATCAACGGTAACATTTACCGCAGCTCCTTGAGGTGCGTTAAGTGTTGTTATTGCTATGTATTTCCATAGACCTGTATACAAAAGTGTTCAAATAAACCAATTTTTTTAATTTCCCATAGGCTGGTGTACAAATTTACTATATTCTACCATTCTTTTCACTAACTTCACATTATTCAACATCCATGCCATTCAAACCAAAATCCGACAATACAGGGAAACATTCCCTATGTCATTAAGTTCACATCAATCCATCTTGCTTCGCTCCTTGAAAACAAGCTATATTCATGTCCAATGAAGATAGACATCTGACTTGCATTGTACGTGGACATATCCATTCACTGATCTCCACACAAAGAACTATCCTGAAATGATGACAATATTTAACAGATCAATTCATTAGTAATCAAGTTTGGATTTTAATTCATTTGATCCCTGGCTCAAAGGGTCAGAGGAGCAGGGGGGTCGCAGCTTCAGGTTCTTTTGGGACAAAGTTTAGAAGCTTAACCCTACTTAAGGCTAATACCAGTTACATAAATCAATGCTTCACCGAGTGTTTGTTACGATTTGTTCAAGCAGTGCTACAATCCATTAATTTATAACATGTATAATGCAAGTAGTCTACAGTCAGGAGGGTCACAAACTCCTCTACCTCCACTGTCTCATCTTGATTCCTGAAGAGCCATGTGTTTGATTAGAGATGAACTTGAGAGAGGTATCCAGTATCAACATTGTTTTGGAGTTGCACGCTCCTTCTGCTTACTGCTCCTCTTTAGCAACTTCTGGAGACAAGTCCACTTGCATCTTTGTAACCAATTCTGACAAGCTGGCTGTTCATGAACAAAAAGAAGAAAAAAACATATTTTCATATTTTTTACAAGCACTTTAAGAAGTAAAGCTGACATCATCAATGCATTTCTTCTCCTTTTTTTTCTTCTACTTCTTCTAGTAATCTTCAAAAGGCTATTATAGTTTTATATAATGTTGCAAAATTGTTTTTGAGTTTCTGATGGTAAAACTCTATTATCAAATAAACATTTACTTTACTTGAATCAAAGAGAACTGTTGCTGAGCTAGCACCATGAGCGTTCATGGACGATGTGTGCGCTCTATAAGTTTACACTATTATTATTATTATTATCATTAACATACTGTTTGCTCGACAGGAGTACATTCCTATTTTTCGTGCTTTTTTGTCATGATTTTTTTGTAAACAAACATATTTGTTATTTATCACACTTCTGGGGCGACTACCTCCAGGATATAGCCATATGCGATAATTAGGCGTTGTATTGCTAGGCTGGCCGCCCCCCCCCCAACAAAACAAAAAAAATCAAATCAAAAAATCAAAAAATCAAAAAAATCAAAAAAAAATTTTAAAAAAATTTAAAAAAATCATAATAATAATGATAATAATAATAATAATAATAATGATAATAGTAATAATAAATAATTGAATTAATAACGATTTTAATTCTAAAAGATCAACAACAACAAATTCCTATAAAGGAGTATGAAAAAGGAGATTTAATCATTTTCTGTAGCCTTTCTAAATCACTAAACCAAATGGTGAATGTAGGTTACTGTTGTCTAAATAATATATTGTGAAAGCGGGATGGGTTGCAAGGTAGCAAGGATGGGTTGGTTGACGATTGCAACTGAAAGTTCATGCTCTTCTATTGGGCAACTTACTTCAGACACTGTCATCTGGCCTCTGAGCTTTAGACAGCAAGGTCCTCGTCTTGGCTACCATATCATAATGAGCTTCTGCATTACATGTACAGGCACCTGTAGAGACATAAAATGAATTCACTTTTATGGCACGTTCATGAAAGCAGTGTAAAATAATAATTATTAAGTGAACAGCAGGGTCTGTTTTTGCAGAAAATTTAGAACTTGAAGTAAGGGTGTAATAAAATATCAACTTTGAACAATACCAGTATGTAGAAAGGGATTTAGGGTTACCTTACTTTGGGTCTGGCAATTTTTTAATACACTTATGTTTTGCAATAGATCCAGGATTAAAAGGGATCGTTTAATAATGTTAAATCTGAGATACATGGCCCTACGTGTTATCAGTGTCTGTGATATGGTGTAATATTGAAGCCCTAAAAAATTGCGCTTCAAAATGATCAAGAAGTGCCTCAAAAAAGTAAAAATCTTTGAGTGACCGGTTTTACCATACTCGTTTTCCCCAATAGACTGTAGTGATATGAAAACCGTTTGGCAAACGGTTTTCAAAATTTGTAATTTCAATCATAAATCCTTGATAATCAGACAGGCGATGGGCTCGTAAAAGTCATGGGCTTCCTGACTGACCTAAAGATTTTTAATTATCATTGCAGCATGAGCTAAATACAGAATTTTGTTTCAGAATCTGAAACAAAGTTACCGGATCCCTTTAAGGTTAAAAATTAATTTTGTGTAACAACATAACCGGTAAACAATTGCCAATGTCGTAAAAATCGCTTATTTCTTTTAATTGGTAATACAGTGCTACATGTTTCACAAACTGCAGGTCAATGTATTTTTACTTTACTAAAGATATTGTAAATGATAGAAAGAAGTCTTGTATACCATTTTCCCTTCCACTCTTTAAAATACCAAAGATGCAGCTTCACCAGCACCTGCAAAATTGTGCTGTACGACACTTCCTCCTGAGACCATAGCTCCGCGTCAAATTCCTACAGTATTAAACCAAATATCTAACATTATCCCTGGAGCAACACTAGACCAAAACCTAACCCTAAACCACCTGAATCCCAATTGCAGCCCTTGACCTAACCCTACACCTTTGATGAAACAAAGCCTGGAGCAGTCTTTGCAGGGGGCAAATGTTGGGTCACTCAAAATACCGCGATAGACTCACTTGCTATGAATTTACAGGTTGTATCTCTGTTTCTTTCCAAGATTCGTTAAAAAAACATGTAATATTTATTATGAATTACCAGTCCATTGGGCTTTGCTCACAAGAGGCCATGGCTTTGAGGTAAGGGGCAGAAATTGGAGACTGGAACCTCAAGGCACCCCATGATCTTTCAACAGGAAGCCCTCCTTCTCACTTCCTGGAACAGAATTATCAGCATTTCAATAAATATTGACAAAATATGCAATAAAATACAAATTTGATAGCATTATTAAATATTGCTTGCCATTCATTTTCATGTATTGAACCCCTCCCCCACCCCTTTCTACATTAGCTTCAAATGTTAATTCTAAAAAGAGATATATTGGAAGTTAAAATAAACTTTATGAACACTAGACATTTTTTGCCCCAGATCATCACCCTCTGCCATAAACTAGTAGGTGGGTGCAAATCTGCACCCAAATGCACCTTTATTTCTTAGTGTGTATTGTTAGTTGATTATAACATAATAATTGCTATTGTACATTTCTTGTAAAAACGCATGAATGCCGTGGTTAAAACGTTTTTTCAATTTTATTTGATCAATCGTACTGTCTTACTAGGATGAGCCCAAGCAGCAAGTGACCCTCTTCTGTGCAATCAAAATGGTAAGCAAACGACTACTCAGATATATTATATCAATGACTTAGCATGTGATGAAGGGCAATGGAGGCCTTGTTCGTGTTAATAGAAGGGAGAAGGGAAAGATACAAAGATGGTAAGGAGAATTTGAAAAATGAATATAAGTTAAAACATGAATTGAAAAAGAATCCGAAGTGGTCCGTCGTGCAGTTAAGCTAAAAATACAGCCCTTGCGGGTGATAAAATGCACTCTCCCACTTTTTAAACAGGAGAGGGGGCAACATAAGAAATCCATCAATGCATCAATCCATTACTTATTCCCGCAAAAACTCTCTATCATAGACAAAGTACCCACATTCCCGACCCGACTGTCTCACAATATTAAAATATATAATATTGATAATAATGAAAAAAATAATACACACACACACACACACTCAAATCTCGATTAATGAATTTATTATGTTGTTTAGTCGAGTTCTTGTTTCAAACCGAAAATGTCTTCAAAGTGCATTGTTCTTGCTCTTATTCTTATTAATGACCTTTCTAGTGCCCTTGTAGAACCTAAAATTGCTATGAAGGTAATTTTAGCCCCAAAAACAATTCAGCTCCACATTCGAAAAAATACGGTGACCGTTAATTATTTAATAACTTAATAACAACAATACACGGACCGACTGGTTGTGCGTATTATAACCAACACGAAAAAGCCAACAAAGAGCCAACATTGGCATCGGCTGGAATAAACATATAAGGCGCTATATCGTTTTTTTCAACGGCTGGTTCAAAATTATCGAAAATGTGTGGTGCCCCAAAAAATATTAAAAATGGTTTTATTCATGGATATTTCAGCCGTCTCTGAACGGACTTTGATCAAACAAAGATTATTTTGTCATTTAAATTGTATGTTCATTCAAATTTGAACTTAGTTTTTTCATTATCTCACAACAACAATAAATTGTGGAGCGCCCTCTGCAACAAAACTCAACTATCCGTTTAAGATATTATGACTCGTTGGATATTCTATGAGCCTCATATACGTCATCCTGACTGTATCAAAATGTGGTATTTTTCATTTTTCAGGTATGGAGAGACGAGTATTTATCATGGAATGAGAGTGACTACCAAGGGATCACGTTTCTCGAGGTTGATGTTGATTTAATATGGAGTCCGACTATCACAGTGTTGACGAGGTAGGCATTCTTGATATCGTTCTATATATCTCTTTGGTAGGACTGCGGAATTTATTTATTGTTGAATTCTAAATTGTGTTTCTATTGCATTTGAAATTAATTGTTCTTTTCCAATTTCGTGATGAAGTCGTTCACTGGAGCGTTTGCATTCTACAAGCATTGGCAATTAATGAACAGTATGAATTCATTTTACAAACTGAAGGTATATTTATGTTGGTCTGATTTTGAATTATTTATTTCCGTTTCAATATTTACATATTAAAACATGTACAAGGAACATATAAATTAAATAATGAGATTAAACAAAGCACTAAACTTGTAAAAAAAGACAAAATACAAATGTATTGAAGAACTGAAAATGAAAGAAGCCATACCTGTATGGCGTACGCCCCTAAAATGTAGTTATACAACATTAATAGAGTTTTGGTCAATTTATATCTAAATCATTTAAATTTTTTATTTAAAGGAAAAGTTACAGACAAATTTACTGTATGCCAATTAAATTCATAATAAGGTAAAAGAAGAGGGAGAGAAAAAATATGTAGTATATTCCAAACCCTTTATATCTGAAAGCCTAATTTCTCAATTGAGGAGGTGATACAGCAGGAAAAGAATAACACAATTGCTCTCAATATTCTTCATGATAAACTAATTTGTACAATATTTTTTTATGAATATTATATTTGGCAAGATGCGATACTGGTTATGACTAATTGAAAGTGAAAAAGAAATGGCTGATGCACAAGCCCTTTGAGAGGGACATTTTGACATTTTTTAGACTATTGTCTACATGTACATGTATATATTGCATTGTGGTCATTAATGACACACTATGAACATTTGTAAATGGTCAGAGCAAATGGCTGCTTTAGAGAAGGAAGGTTCTATCTCTCTCTCTCTCTCTCTCTCTCTATATATATATATATATGAAGATATGAAGGGTTTACTGATTGGCCCGCCCGATGATGATCCCAGTCTTTGTATCTATTTCATTTTTCAATTTCACAGCAACAGCCCAGATTTCTTACAACTGAATCATCGTCGCGTAGAAGTATCTCCCGAGGGCACGGTTACGTGGCTTTCTCCAGCAATCATTACCAGTACATGCTACTTCGATGTCCTGCTATTTCCTTTTGATGTCCAGAAGTGTGTCTTTGAATTCGGACCCTGGGCTAGTCCTTATAGCATAGAGGACCTGGACTTCTTTTTCGATCGGAACGAGACGACGGTCAACCGATACCGCAAAAACGGCGTGTGGGAGATCGTCAACGACACAGTTCGAAAAGAATACACTAACTACGGCTCTTACGAAGAACCATTTGCAGAGCTTCATTACCACATCACATTCAGGAGGATATCAAGAGTCTATGTCTTGGCTATCGTTATCCCGTCTGTCCTGCTCTCTATATCCACCATGCTCATCTTTCTACTGCCTCCCGAGTCCGGAGAGAAGATCTCATTTGGTGTCACTAATCTCCTAGCTATGGTACTCTTTCAAGAGACTGTCCGATCTGCCATGCCACCTACAGGCTCACCCATTCTAGGTAAATATGTGTTATAATAGCTCGGGACAATCTTAAGAATCGTACGACATGGTGACAAATGGGCACTTATCTATGGATCGAGACACACCTGTACTCATACTCCTGTTATACAGAGCGAGTCAGAAAAAATGTCCCACTTTTTAAAAGTTGTATTGTTTAAAGTATGAATATTTAATCGTGGGTTTCATGATAGAGTTATCCTCCTAGTACATTTAGGTACCATTTCCATTTGAATCTCTGCATGCATGACTGAACATCAGACAATCTTTACAAGACTGCCAGATCTCACTTGCGCCAAGTTACTGGGTGAGGAATAAAACAGTGCATTGAACAAAGACAGTCAGACGGACACACACACACACGCACACGCACACGCACACACACAAATACATCCACGCACATATGCACACACAACACACACGGTGACGATTGTTTCATAATTTCCCCTTTTCTGATTAAGCATTGATTTTTATCAAGATCGCTGAATGTTAAAGTGGCATAACCATGACAATCTTTCCCTTTAGTACACATTCACTGCCACCATCATGTCATCATCATCATCATTGTCATCATCTTAATCTTCATCATCATCATCATTATCATCATCATCATCATGAAGCACAACATCCGCCAATACGCACCAAGCGGACAAGAAGAATTCCCGACAAAAAGTAACAGTTTGGCTGAGCCTTGTCGAGAATGGAACGCTCATTTGTGTGCGTGTGCCTGTGCGTGTGCGTGTGTGTGTGTGTGTGCGTTTCCGTGTGTGTGTGCGTGTGTGTGTGTGTGTGTGTGTGTGTATGTTTTGTCTGTCTGGCAGTCTTTGTTCAAAACACTATTTTATTCCTCACCCAGCAACTTGGTGCAAGTGAGATCTGGCAGTCTTGTAAAGAATGTCTGATGTTCAGTCATGCATGCAGAGATTCAATTGAAAATGGTACCTAAATGTACTGGGAGGATAACTCTATCAAGACATGTCATGGACCCCACGATTAAATATTCATACTTCAAACAATACAACTTTTAAAAAGTGGGACATTTTTTCTGACTCACTCTGTATAGTGGAAATGTTATTCATATGTGAAATTTCTAGTAAGAACTTTTCCGTGTAGAATTGCCCTCCCTTGAAAGTTATTTTTTGGTGCCTAATGGTGGTCTTACATTATTTTCATGTCGTCAATTTCTTTATTGTCAGGGTTTGAGGAAAAACGACGTCTAAACCAATAACTTGGGTGGATAATCCTGCATATCGGGTGTGTCTTACTATCTCGACGCACAGCAACAGTTTATTACTTAGATTTATTGATAGATAACCACCTGACATAATTCGTAAAAACATTATTGATCGTTACAAAGATTCGGAAGCATAATTATCATCTTTGCTAAAAATTGCTCTCTTTCCATTCAAGCGAATTACATTTGTGTAATGATGATTGTAGCCTGCACATCCCTTATCATTGAGGCAATCGTCCTTCGGATGTACAACCTGGGCAACGCCAGTGACATACCAAGATGGATGCAACGTTTGTTCATCAAAACAAACCAAACTGTGTCACTCTGTCGAAGAAAAGAGCCTGGGCTTCACGCTCCACTACAGAAGGGGGCTATAATCGTCCATCACGATGACAGTGACAATCCTGCAGAGCATGTTTGTGAAGATGATCAAAAACTTCAATGTTCCGATTCTCCAGATATGTTAGATAATGCAGAATTGTGGAAGATGGTGGCATTGTCTTTCGAAGAGAAGACAGCTTTCCTAACGCTTTGTGCGATAGCTGGGAATATTTTCTTTACTTCTCTGTACATAGCCATATTGTCCAATATTCATTCAACGGCCTGACGTGTGTGGGGACGAATAGCAGATGAGATCGTGTAATGGTCCCGAAGTGATATTGTCTTGGCGGACTTCAATTCCCGACAGCCATCGGTTGGCAAAGCCCGGACAGTCAGTGACAAATGTTCATCATCGATGCACAAGGTTGTATGGATGCGTGGTAACAATGGTATGGAACTTCTTTGAAAATAATGCTAAAATGCAAGGGTTTTTATTAATATGGCTCTCTCGAAGACTTTATCATTATCTAACACGTTTTAAAAGGATGTTTATTGCATGCTAATTCCGATTGATAAATATCTTTAATAATTTCACGACTCTGTATATTTCAAAATTATATAAAACCCTATATCAAGCATTCTGTATTTGTTTCGTATGAGTGTTACAATACATATCTTCTTCAGTTCAATAGTTTGATAGGATATATGTAAGTAATTGTATAAATCTCAGTTTAAGATTTCTTACAATGTTTTTGCAAGCGTATATGTACATATACAGATGACGCCAAATCATTGATCATATTTAAAATATATCATATAAACCGAGTGCATTTATGTGTGTTTGTATGAAATTATCTTTCAAGAAGTCTTTCATGAAAAGAGAGACATATTTTTTCATCTTCTGTAAGCTCGGTTAAAATGAACATATATCAAACAATAACATAATGTTGACAGCAGTGGTCCAAAATTCAATTATAAACAAACGAGGGCGTCAAAGAGAAACAAAGGTTTTAGGGGTCCCTATTAAATCTCAAAACTCTTTTTCTTTATATCATTACTATTGTTTGTCTGTAAAGCGCTTAGAGATATCGTCGATGTATTAAGCGCTATATAAACGCGGAATATTATTATTATTATTGTTTTGTCGTTGGTGTTGTAGTGGTTGCCCTTTTGTGTACTTATTCATCAAACTATATCTGGAATTTGTACGTATATATATTTTTAGTCATTAAAACAAATCAATACATGTTTTACGATTGACTTATATGTCTACAAAATCATGTCTCATGATCGTATTGTGAAGTGTTAAATACTGACAAGGCCAACCTTAAAGGTAATACAAAGTTTTGGGAAATTTTGAAAATTGGGTGGATAGTGATTCTTTACAATTTTGATATATTTGGATGCCCCTGTGGATGTCTTATAAGCACCAGAAAATTTAGCCCCTAAAACACATTAGTTTTCGAGTAAAATTGAATATAAAAATTTACCGGTGCTCCCGGTAAATTTTGATGAATTTCAAATGGCGCCTACGGCCTTACGATGGTAGCTGCGACCATGACATTCTCATAATATGTAGTTGTGATATATAATTTCCAAACGGGAATAGCTAATCGGTCGATTTCAGTCAAGAAACATTGTTTTATAGCTTAATTAATATCTTGATCTTGAGAGGGAGCTATACAACATAAAGAGTTTATTATCTACAATTTCATAACTTTAGACTCGATTTCAACCGCGACAACGATCAATGAATATTGTAGGATCGCATATGTTTCCAATATGTTCATTTGAACCGAATACATGACCCCATACCAAAACTTTGTATTACCTTTAATGAATAAGGTTTTGGTCTACACATGCATATGAATTCCAATATTCATTCAACAAACACACCCCCAGAAAAGCTGATAAAAAACGCGCATTGGTTACACAAATGGTTATACTGTGCTAGTTGTATTGTTTTATTTCAATTGTTACGAAATAAATATCTATGATTCTTGGCTCTGAATCGATCTTGATTTGCCTGATTTTCCCCAACCTCACTTGTACAATTCAGATCGATTTTCGTTTAAATCAGCGACCTGACCTACATGTGCTATCAAAGTACCTGGCCTAATGTGTAAATGGAAAATTTTAAAGCGGTACAGTTTACAAATTACATTCAAGAAGAAAAATATATAAATGTATTAAACCACATGCGTACAAATTCAAATAATGAACTCAATAATGTTTCAGCTTTTTAACAGAATTTTCTCACATAACACTTATATCAAATCTGTTTACCACATTAGTGTTAAAATACCCGCATATGAATTATAAGTAAGTGTAAATGTATCTCATATCGTTTTCAACAATATTTTTGTCTCTTTATTGTTATTTGTTATTTACTCTGTACACTGCTAATCTCATTTCAAATGTTCAAAGGAATTTCCCCGAGATAACATGCCACTGCTATGCAGATGACACACAGCTTTATGTATCATTCAGACCTGATGAACATGGTAAAGAGCGATGTGTCTCACTTCTAGAAACATGTGTTGACTATACTACGTGGATGGATGTTGCAAATTAGGCTCATGCTTAATGATGGTAAAACTGATTTAATGATCATTGGCACACCTAAACAGACATCCAAAATCAACTTAAACAGTGTATCAATTGGAGATTCTGTAATAGAACCATTTGTCAGTGAAAGAAATCTCGGAGTACAGTTTGATGCGCATCTGAATATGAGAGAGCACATCACATATGTTTGTAAATCAGCATACTACATGATCTATAATATCAGACGTATTCGAAAATATTTAGATAAGGACATTACGAAAGACATTGTTCATGCATGTATCACCGATTAGTTGGACTATTGTAATGGCCTACTGTATGGGATCCATGACTCTCAAATAGTGAGAGTGCAACGGGTTCAAAACACCTGTGCAAGGCTGATCTGTGGTTGTTCCAAATTCACACGGATCATCCCAATTTTAAGAAATCTACATATCAAAGAACTGTTGAATTTAAATACAATCGCAACTTGCGCAGTTCCCGAGATACTTTGCTGCTGCAGATGCCATCCATCAAAACAAAAATAACGCTAGGTGATCGAGCATTTGCTTGTGCAGCCCCAAAACTATGGAATAACTTGCCATTTGAAGTCAGGAAATCCCCACCTGTGATTATCTTTAAATCAAAACTGGAAACACTTTTTTTTCAATTAACTGTAAATCTAAGCATATCAGGAGCTCTTGTAGCGCAGTAGAATATATACTTAATGTTGAATAGTTTCTGCGCTCTATAAATGTATTATTATTATTATTTAAACTAAATCTTTTTGCTTAGGAAGACCACTAAGTACATAATCTGATGTTTAAGTTTCAGTCGGTATCACATCATTTCAAAAGACATATCATTAATAGGCTTGTCCCAATCGCTATCATAAGCAAAAAAATGCCTACTAAAATTGATTCTATACAATATGGTATAACAAACTCAATTAAACAATTCCTAATTATTTCCCTAATCGTTAAAATTATATTGATTTGCTTAAAGTGACTCGGTAACATTGTTGAAGGTTGATGAAAAACTGCGTAATTTTGGTATGAAAGGTTACGTATTATATTCATTCTACTGTAGTAACCCTCTAGCATGCAAAAAATCCTGAAAAAATGCTCAAATCACAAAGATATGTATGGGTTTCTTTGAAGGCGTCATTGGTCAACACCTTCAAACAGTAAATTCTCCCAACAATATTTGAATTTTCCCAACCGTTTTTCCATGAAAATGAGATATAAGACTGGATTTTAAAAATCTTTTAACACTTAAATGTCTGGAATGGTATATAGATCCAATTCATAGCTTTGTTACGATTTACATTCACCTAAAATATAAGGAAATTGTAATAATATAGTTGGAATCAGTTTTTCCAAATTTTTGTCATCAATAATGGTCTGTTTTCACTCAAACTTTCGGATTATCTTTACTTTTACATCCAGCATTGAAGTCACTACCTTAGCATCATTTTCTCTCATCTGAAAAATGTTACCAAGTCCCATTAAAGCATAGCCAATTTAAGAGTCTGCGGAGAGATATGGATGATTTTAAATACAGAAAATGGTTTGGAGAGTGTGTACTTCTAGTCTTAATTAGCAGCATTTGTTATATTTGTCCAGTAACTTCAAGGCCTGGTATAGAGTATGAGTTAAGCCCCGAGTGTCGGGTAATTCTTGTATTTGTCCAGAGGTTTTAAAGCTTGGTGTAGAGTATAAGTCAAGCGTTGTGTGTCAGGTAATTATTGTATTTGTCAGGAGGTATTAAAGTTGTGTGTAGAGAATCAGTCAAGCCTTGAGTGTCAGATAATTCTTGTGTTTCTACTGGGACTTTAAAGCTCGGTGTTTAGTATCAGTCAAGCCTTGAGTGTCAGGTAATTCTTGTATTTGTACAGAGGTTTTTAATAAAGTTTGGTGTTTAGTATCAGCGTAGCCTTGCGTGTCAGGTAATTATAGCAGTTTGTCCAAGGTGTTTAAAGCTTAGTGGGGAGTGTCAGTCAAGTTGTGTTTAAGGGCTTCAGTTGGTGAGGAGTATCAGTCAAGCCCTGAGTGTCAAGTAATTCTTGCATTTGTCCAGTGGTTTTAAAGTAAGTTCATCAAGCATATCAAGGCGCTGAGACTGGTTCAAATGAAACTCAAACCGTTGCAGGAGTTTTCCAAGGATCACCCGTGCTTCGATCTAAAGAAAAGAATAACACAAATATTAAAAGGTTTACTTCTTTTCTTTACTACTGCATATTTAATACTTCTAGGTAAGTAGGTCATATCGTTTTTCCGGATTCATTCTTCATTCAATGTTTTAATCTTAGTTGAATGAAGATAGACAACTTAAAGTTTTGACATCATTTAATCATGATGGTTATTCTTTAAATAATTTTTGACAGCTTACCATGGCAAATTGCTGACCGATGCAAGAACGTTGTCCAACAGAGAACGGGATATATGCGTAAAAGTGTCTTGGTCTGAATAAAAGAAAACAAGGGGGAAAATTATATGGAATTTTTTATCTAAGGGCTTAAACGTAGGGGGCTTCCTGTCTAATGCTATGCTGATGTATATTTAGTTTATCTCCCGGGGAGCCGGGCTGAGGTCCTGATTTTGTCCTGCCATTTATGTGATTAGATAGAGCTACGAAAATTGATACTTATTAACGACATGCTACCCAGTGAGACTATAGCATGATTACAATGTATTCTTTAAAACGATGGTACATACTCTTGCATCCGTCATCTAAGTTTGATATGTTCACCCAAGCTATTTTATGTTGGTCAACGTTCTAAGTTTGCATCGCGGTATCACCAAGGCAGCACTGTTCATCAGGAATCGGTCGTTGTGCCATGCACGGGTTGCCCTGATGTTATACCATCATGTACTATAGCTGTCGCGTCTGCACAACCAATGTCTTTCCATCGAACCAGCCATGCACCAATCGTTAAAGTGGTTGTTCCTTGATTCCATGAATCTATTGATGCAACCAAAGAATTTGCAGTTTTGGTGAAGATGGATCTCCGCTGGTTTCTTGAACACACTGAGACAAAGATTTTCTCCCACAGACAGTGCAGAAATACTCTTCAGTAGAGTAGCACATGGCAAGAGTGTTAAAGTAAAAGTGAAAGGGGTGTTTCTAGAGAAATAAAGTAACTGCAGAAAATGCAGTGTAGGGACGGTTTAAATTCTCCATATCAATCTAAGGATGCACCGAATCAGTGGTAAGATCCAAGAAAATATATTTTCTTCAGCTCAATACCTCCGTATACGTTAAATTCATCTTCTGTAAAATAAATATGTCAATGATTAGATAAACAATCGTAACTTAATGCTATAGAGCAAAAGCAATATGATTTATATATAATTTATTTAAAATGAAAGTTTCATAATTACCAAAAATAATTGGGCATCAACAATGAATCATGAGTGATCATTTTCAACCAGTCAATTTTCGACCAGTTAATAATAGTTAAAGTAAGAACGGACGTGATAATATAAAGAGGGTATACAAACATAATGCTAAATGTTTTTATGCTTACAGATTTCCGTCCTCTTGTGGCTTAAAGCGATCAGGGTTAAAAAGGAGAGGGTCATCGAAATATTCTTCCATCCTCGACATCACTACAGATAGAACCTGCAAGGAATGGTGTTTAAAAAAGAATGGATACTGTACTTGATATTTTCATGATATTATCACGGTAATGGGTATCACTCCGTCAAAGGTACTTTTAAAGTTGTGTCCAGTCATCAGCTTTAGCTGAAAGGCTACACAATGGGTGATTTTAATTTGTACACAGGAATAAAGTTATCCACAAACAAATATTCCCTGAAGTCACGTAATATTTGCAACTTATTGAAAGAAAGAGTGAACTGCATCTGGTTACTCCCAATGCGTTAGCACTGGTCCAGACAATGAATAAAATATATGTTTGGTTAGAGTTGATATGTTTTTTCCTCATTTAGTATCCCACATTTTCTTCTTCTTCAGTATCCGACTATTTCAGTCATCCAATTTCATAATAAACTATGTACTTACGGACACACTAACACCTGCTGGAATCGTCACGTCTTTATAAATGACCGGATGTGCAGTGACACGAGTAGTGCCTATGACAGGAGGGTACAGTCTCAGAGTCTCTTTGAAAACCTTGCAAAAAAAAGCAAAACACGGGTCCTTCTTTAATATGAGGAGATATTGTACTTAATCAAAAATCTTTATTGCTAAATTAATCTTTAATACACATTCTAAATTACATTTCTTCTTTAAAGAAATACATTGTTCGTCATAAAGTAATTCTTTGCATTTCAAAATGAACTATTCCTTTCTTGAATTAGACTTGAGATTCGCTCCGGACCGCTTCTCATTCCCAGATGGCCTGTAGAATCCAGTTCACAAAACAATTGAATGGTTGCTATTCCATCCCTCCCCTTAAACATGCCCTGTATCTGGGTACGCCACAGATATTGAACACTGAATTGGATGCAAATCTGTGTGTACTTACCCCTGGTACTTACCCTCATCATATACTCGAGTTTGGCCAGATCTTCATACTCGACATATG
Source organism: Strongylocentrotus droebachiensis (assembly GCA_035222895.1). Lineage (NCBI taxonomy): Eukaryota > Metazoa > Echinodermata > Echinoidea > Camarodonta > Strongylocentrotidae > Strongylocentrotus > Strongylocentrotus droebachiensis. The sequence continues at coordinate 71,476 of JAVYIG010006115.1, forward strand.
GTTTCTGACCTAACACCTCGTCCACCTCTGCTTGAACTCTGTAAGAAAAGGAAACCGATACATGTATTATAATTACCTTGTACATATTCATATAGAGTGTCCCTGAAAAATAGGAAACCCAAGCTTGGTTTAAGGAAATGAAGTGAGGCAGTTGAACAAATGTCATTTTGCCTCAATAAATATGATTTGTACCTGTGTGATCTTTCCATCGTGATTATGACGTCATATAAGGAAGGTGAGAATATGAGCTTTTAGATGATGAGTATTTTCAATTATAATGGATAATCCCAAATCATTTCCTTTCCTCTACAAACCATAATGAACCAAATAAAGTAGCAACCATTTGCTTAAATTGGACGATCGAGTTTTTGACACACTTCAGACGATCTGAAATAGGTGATGTGTGATTATTGATTTGGTACCCTACGAACATGACGCAAGAAAAGAAAATGCATACATTAACAACAAAAAATACTAACTGGGAACCAATAAACTTAGTGTCCCTTTTTATAGAGACACACTGTAATGTGAAAAAACAAAATCTCTTCTTTATGTAGCGATACCCAATGTTTAGACATAACAAATTTACGATTTTAACTTTTTCTTAGATAGAGTACCGAGTGTATTAAGAATACCAATTACTTGATAAGAAACAAAGTTACCCAACAGAAGCGAAGTCCTCCGTAACGTAAATGCTTCAAAGCATAATAATTTGTAAACCCTTTCTTTATTTCCAGTGATTTTTCCAGGAATATTTAGATTCAGTGTGAATGTTAACTCAGGAGCAGTAAGTTCGATATGATGTCTCGAAAGTGAAAGCACCCCTAACAAAATGGAAAATTTGAATAACCCACAATGATTAAAAAATATATATATATATATCACTGTGAAGTTCCTCGCTACTCAAGAACGGAGCACAGCAAGGGAACAGGGGAGGTTCATTTTCTCCAAACTCGTACCAAGATTCTTTCAATCCATTAGTTCCTGATAAGGACCTAGCTCATGGTTATCAATTTGTATTTTAATCGGTATCTGAATAAGCAGTCTTTAACACTGATGCTTTCGGTAAAGTTCCATAACAATACTGACTTTAAATATGTCGCTGGTTTGCGGAGAGTCCATTCGTTTTGACAGAAAAAACTTACTTCTTTGCCACATCAGGATTTCTACCAAGTTGTTGTATTGTAAACGCCAGTAAGTTGCTCGTTGTCTCTTGGCCTTTCAGTATAAAGAATGAGATGGATAAAAATATGAATAACAATCAACCTTTGATGAAAAGGACACGGGAAAAGTGCAAAAGTTGGCTTTATGAAAAGACAGACTTCATAACTCTTCATAATTAGTTCATGGATGATGACAGAGTTATGACATTCCTTGGAAATATTCTTCGAGGAATTATTCATACCGCAGTCCGTAAGAAATCTCTAGTATGTTCTCGTAAACGGCTGAATTACTTAACCACATGTAAATCAACATTCCGCATGACAATTAACCTCTGACTTATTCGAAAGTATTTCGATTAGGACAGTATTAAAACAAATTTGTCATGCTTGCATCACTAGTAAGTTAGATTAATGTAATGGTTTATTGTATGGACTCCCTGATTCCCAAATATGGTGACCGCAACGGGTCAAAAAGAATTGTGCAAGACTGATTTATGGTTGTTCCAAATTCGCACGGATCACCCCCTCTTTTGAGAGATCTGCAATGGCTACCAGTACGCCAAAGAATTTCATTTAAGATTCCGTTGATTGTCTATAAAGCGCCCATCGGTCGAGCCCTTGGTTATATTGTAGAAGTGTTGAAACTCAAGACTCACAAATATACTCACAACCTGCGCAGCTCCTAACATACTGTATTATTGCATTCATTAGATTAATTACCATTAGAAATGATGAAATCACCATCGTTATTTACTTTTAAATAAAAACTAAAAGCGCATCTTTTCATTTAACTTCATGTTGTAGATTAAACACATCACGAGCTCTTCCAGCGCAGAAAAATATATTTGCATGGTGTCTTCGCTCTATAAAAGTATATTTGTATTATTATTATTCTTATTACTATTATTATTATTTTTATTAATATTACTATTATTATCATCAAGAATACCAAAGTGGAGCAGGTTTTGTCCCCTCGAACTGGTAACCCTGATGTTGTATGTTCTTTATCCATGTTTAACTTACTTTTACTTAGGGAAAATTGATTATCTTTTTTTTTTTCTGGATGAATGAAGAAAAAAAATTCCTCATTGACTTTGTACTAACTTTATAACATCACCCATCGAAATGTGTTGTGACTCTATCCCATCAATGATTAGGAGTAGTAGTTACAATTTTTAGGAGCACAAAAAAGTTTACCTGCAAAGAAGATTGTAACAAATTCATCGATCATGTTCTCCATTTGGAAGTCCTCATCACCCACCAGATCGTTGGCGCAATCGAGAATCACAGTGAGGATGTCGTTGGGTACATGATCACCCCGTTGACGGGCGGCGATACGTTCTTCGATCTGTTGTCGACCGGTCTCCCGAATGAGATTCACCGCCTCTCGCGTTTCCTGTCGTGTTTTCCGACTCTCGCTTCGTGGGTCAAACTTTAAATGCACATCAAATATATCGGCTAGTCAATAAACGTGATAAGGGCAATGTTAGAGGCAAACACATCATCATCCTTGTGCAATTATTGAAAGCCCTCTCCCCATCCCTCCACAAGGTAAGTAACAAAGCACGGCCCTGTTTTCATGAAACTTGTAGTAATCAAGAACAAGTTACAATATGATATAATCTACTGAAGCTCCTGCCTCTGGTTTGCTATGAGTAAATTTGTCATTAATGTGATGAGTTTGTCATTGATAACGAGTTTTATGAAACAATTCCCGGATATTTGACTGTGTGGCAAATTTCATCATTTAGATTTGTGCAATTTAATTATGGAACTGTCACTTTTCTAAGAGCTTCAACACGCTATCAAAGGCTTACTTATCAAATTCATCATGAAGCAACCAAATAACACGTTTTCATTCAGTCAATCGTCGGTTTATTGGTCCTACACCCCAACCACTCCTGTTATTATCAAACATCATGAAGCAACGAAATAAAAAGTTTACATTCAATCGTCGGTCGTACCCTCTAAACATTCGAAATGGTAGACCTAAAGTGACGCCCTATACTTACAGAATACCATGGTTTATCTATCATAGTTTGCATGCCTCTCAAGCCCAACGTTACGGCTGCAGGAAAGGGGCAGCTAGGATCTCCCACGGCTCCTGTTGACATACTAAATGATACCTGACAAATAGAGCAAAAGAAAGAGACGGAATCAGACGAGGACAGAGAGGAGAGATAGAGAGAGAGAGAGAGAGAGGGGGAGAAGAGAGAGGGAGGAAAGAGAGAGCGAAAGAGAGACACAGACACAGACAGACAGAGAGGATAATCGAGAGAGAGAGAGAGAGAAAGAGGGGGAAGGAAGAGGGGAGGATAGAGGGACATAAAGGGTGAGAAAGATAGAAAGGGGACGCTGCATTCTAATCACATTTTTCCCCTTGAAAAAAACATTTCATAATTCATGTTTTAACACCAATTTTATGATTGTATATCTTGCAGTAATAACATGACTATTGTATTGAAAATCAGTTATTAGCTTTTGCTTGATTGAAAATTTTCGGGGGGCATCTTGCCCCTCCCCTTGGATACACTAGTGTTGCATGAATAAACGGAAAATTAGTATTTACATTTGCGATGACGTCAAGTGTAACGTTGTTGAGTTCGTTGAGCATTTCGACCTCATTCCTTCCGTCAGCTTTATCCCGGAGATGCTCACAAAGTTTTTCTGATTCCGCGTTGAATTTCTCCATCATACCCATCAAGTATCTAGGTAGGAATTCGGTCAAACACGTGAACTGTCAGTGTAACCCTTTTCTATTTGAGGTACCCCGTCTTATAACATTTGTAAAGAGTTCGGATTGATTCAAATCGATTGCAAATAAGATTATAAATTAAAATCAATCGCAACGCTATATTCTGTAACGTTGAAATTTGAAATTAAGTATGTATTGTCCATTCTGAAATTTGTTTTGAGCTGGTAAAAATGTACAAATGACTTTACAAAGAGAATATACGTTTGTCACATATTGATTGGATGTCTTTAGGTCGATTTGAAACAATCGTTAGTCTATATGAGACATGGATTTGGGTATAATAGCCCGAACGGTTCACCATGATCAGGTTCAATTTAACATTATTTAGACGGGCAATCGGAGGGGATGAGGGGATTTACAATGCTTATAATGAAATGATGTGGAATTTCGAATTGAATCGACATCTTGAAAATGAGTATAACATATGAAAGACATTACACTTAAACTACGGACCCTCTTTTAACAAATTCCTAAAACAATGAAATAGTGTAGCTCCATGAAGTATAACGTACAAACATTACGTCATACTCACTTACGTCTGAAGGCAGGATTCATGATGGCACGCCTATGGAACCATTTTTCATGGTTTATTTCCGACACCAGACCATTGCCCATGAAACGAGCCCCAAACACGTACTGGAAATTTTTGTAGAAACTCTGGGGCTTTATGTGACGGCTATTCAGAAGCAATTCCTGAAAACAGAGGAAGAGACAGATGCATGCAAAAGGGAGTCACAAGAATCATCAAGGAGAATTATTAAAATTTGTGTAGTATTTTTATTACACATCAATTTTGTAGGCGCTTGCTTTCATGATGTTGGCAATTGAAGTTATTGAGTGCCACATTCAATTAATATCGTACAAAGATTCACTCTTGTAGAATATTTGTAGCAAATTCATTATTATTTTAACAGCATGAACAACATCATAATTGTGCAGTATCATTTCCAGGCTTGTAAAAAGATGTTGATGGTTATGACAAGATATTGCATGAAATAGTCGTATCTAGTATCAATCGTACCTTTACGATTTCAGGAGCAGATGCAAAAACGTGACCTCTGGCAAACACTCGAATCCAGAATACCGGCCCGTGGTCCCGAGAACTATTAGAAATTCATATTACATAATAATCATGAAAATATATATGTGTTCTTCACTTTAATGTATGTGTATAACATAGTTGAAAAAAGGAAGGTATGGTCTCGTATAAAGCGAAGTAGGCGTACTTTGACAACCCACTAATCTTCTTTTCCACCCCCATATTTATAAAAAAATCATTTCTTTTTACAAAGATTTACAGCATACATTGATGCAAACTTCAGTGGATATGGACGTGGACTCGGTTTTACATATGCCCATGCTTATATTTATAAAGCATAAACTTATATTTCTCTGATTCTTTTCAAAGTAATTCGCTAGTAAAGGAAAATAAGAAATACTTGTACAACGTTTAGATCATTAAAAGTGAACCACGATCAATCATCATATGAATATTAAATTATTGCAATGTTGTCATTCTTCACATGGACACGTATGAATCACGCTTATCTATCTTTATCTAAACTATAAACGAAATGTTTCATTTCCTCATATAAAATACACTACTTGATACAGCAATATTTGATGTGATACTCACAGTGTGTAGATAATAAGGCCGATGGGTTGACCCAGCTTCTTCTTAGCTTCAAAGATGCTAAATATATTTCCGAATAAGAAACTGAAAGTAAACAAACCGGAAAAGGTAAATCAACTTTGTTGTACAAACGACTGTTTCTGATACGTTTAAAACAGCAAATCGTTTGTTGAGAGTGGATTTTAAAACATAAAGGGATCAGTTTCTGACCCGGCTTCCCCAAACTGAGGTATGCTTATTCAATTGTGTTTATTAGTTATAGTCAAACAGGGGCTTACAAATTACATGCTATTATGAGGAACTGTACTCGGGTTAGTACAGAGGCCTACAATCATACAAAATAGCTATCAAAGCACGTATAATAACACAGTCAATGGACCAACAACTGGGGCATACATGTATATGTTCATGCCAATAGACAGTTTATATTCCGCAGTTCATATGTATGCATACTTAGCCACCGAAATCGCCCTTTGGCACTCATGATAAACTATGACAGTGAAATTCGTTCCCCAATCGGACCGTTTGGAGCCAGAAAGGCGTTAAGTTTTGTATACCTTAACATAGAGTTCACGCCCTTCTGGCTCCAAAGGACATGATATATATTTTAGGAAACCGGGATATTTTACTGAGTCCTATGGTTTATAAGCTTATTGATAATATAGTGGTATATGGTATATTAGCTATGTTACATATTTATCATCCTACCTATCTCTCTTTGGTCCTGGGACGTCACTGAACTTCTGCTCTGTACGAAGAATAGCAGCCACAAAGACGAGCAGTCCGATTCCAAGCAGGCAGGCAAACAACCCCAACACATATACCACAATCACAACAAACAGGCCCATGGCTTCAATATGAATCGAATGATGATATATTATATGCTGTATTACTCCCCCAAAATCATACACATGCGTGAGATACTGAGACGAGCAGTCTAATAAAACTCTAGAGAGAGAGAGAAGGAACAATACCTACAGTTGTATATAAAAGCTTTACATGCATGAATGACGATCTAGTCGAGTGAAGCCAGCGCAAACGAACAAAATTTCCACGTACGAATAACCATTCCAACTGAACATTTCAATGACTAGAGAACAATACTCCGAGCTAGATATATTAAAACGATTGTTGACCGTATGGGGGCAGGGTACACTTTGGACGTGTTGCAAGCATGCAGCTGTACGATCTGTACATGTCGAGCTGCATGCAGACCTATATTTACCCAGAGCTGTCGGAACTAGGGTTGGGTATTGGTATAGCAGAGAAGTAGATTGGTGGACTGATAAGAAGATATGTGTTCAAGTTTCCTACGAAGTGCTTTTAGTATACCGCATTAGTTTGCATCTTGGTTGCAGGACAGGTTGTTGCTCAATTATGGCACAGTAATTCTGATTTGTGTGGGCATTTAAGTGGCTATGAAATTTCATGAGATGGATTATTTGGCCAAAAGTGAAGACAGTTGAATTGCATTAGTGAGGGTCCATCCTGATATTGATAGAAATTAAAGGTAATAATATATCTATTGGGAAATGTGTTTAATATAGGCCTATGCCAATGAGAAATCCCCTTTCTTTGGTGGTCATAGGTGCTGTTTTTTTTTTTTTTTTTTTTTTTTAAGAAGAGCAGAGATATGTGTTAAATGCCAATGTATGCTGTGAATGAGCACTTCACATTAGTCGTGCACAGATATAAGTAGGGACTTGGTACTAGACGAGGGATGAGTGGTATGTTTGTACAAGGGCTTGTGGCCGATTGCACTTGAGTTTGTCAGCTATCTTTGAAGAATGTTGTAGTGGACTTTGAGGTAGAGTGAAACTTGCTATGATGTAGTTAAAAAGTACCCAGAATGAGGGAATGTTTCTTTTGGACAATATGAAAATTGGAAGGATGGGGATGACCATGTTCCTGGTTGTTTGGAGGTGAGAGGACGCATTGCCTAAAGGAAATGCATCCTCTCACCTAGTGACTTCAAATTTGAAATTATTGGATATTTGGAAATGTGTACATGAGCATTGTAAGTACTTACACGAGGTAAACTTTTCCTTTTTATCCTCAATAGCCTAAGAGACATAAAGAATATAGATCGCCATAGTTAATACGGTGTAAAATGGCTACGGCGTAGAAATACTTAAATGTTGTGTACGGATAGTAGCGTACGCAGGATTTTTTTTTCGACAGGGGGGGGGGGGGGGGTTAAAATTTTAAAAATCGCGCCGAAAATTTCGCAACGACTCAGCCAGCCGCTGAATAAGCGGGGGGGGGGGGGGGGGGGGTTAGAGCACATTTTTTTGTTTTTTTGTCCCGGGAATTAGAAAATTATGCCGACCGATATTTCGTTCAGTAGGGGGGGGGGGGAGGGGGGGGGGGGGGGTAGGTCAATTTTTTGTTGTCACCCTTTAGCACCAAAATAACAACAACAAATCATCGTTTTATTTTGATTTTGAGTAAAAAAACTTTGAGTGGGGTTTTTCCTCGAAAACATACACATAAACATATTGAGGGGATTAACCCCCCCCCCCCCCCCCCTGCGTACGCGTCTGTGTACGGGTATCATCCGATTTCTTCAAGTCTAAATTTGGAGGGAAATTCCAGTTGCTAGAGTAAAAACTTGAAATCTTTAGACCCTCAATAGGGTTGAACTAAATTAGGAGAATACGGAACAATAATGATCTAGCAACAATCTACTCTCCTCCCAGGAAGCGTTATTTTTTTTGGCGGCACAGATTGGGGTTAGGTGCGTGTTGAGCCTATGGGAATGTTTAGGGTAAGGGTTAGGGTTAGGGTTAGGGTTAAATCAAGACCTCTTTTAAAAAAAAAAAAGCCCCAATCTGTGCAGCAGAAAAAAATGACGCTACCAGGAAGCTGTAATGGAATGAAGCTCCAACTTCTCCAGTGTAACTTCCTTTCTCTAGGTCTATACACACATCTGTATGAGTCAGAGGTCTCATTGTACAATCCACTGACCTACTGACCAACTGATCCACTGTTTCCGTGTCGCGCGCCAAAAAATAACACACCCTCAACGCTAAAACGAAGACATTCTAAACCTCATTTTCGAGGGTAGCGCGACCTGGATGCGTGTTAGGGACTCGGAGGACAAATATGATTGAAAAATAACAAATATATAAAACGGGCAGAAAATGGACTACATACAGTATGATACCGCAACATATTGTACCAGGATAGCTAATTAATTACCACTACAGGGTTTCACGAATTACATACCAGCAAATACGCATTGATTTCTTTCTGAGATGAACGGTATAGAGTGCAAATCTTGACTCTCTCAACTCAACGTGCTATATTTTGTACAATGTGAGTACTTTTCTGTCTTCCTTGAATGAACATGTATGTGCTTATGTGAGAGATATACTGACATTGGCCTGTAGTCTAACACATACAATTATGTGAGTTTTGTACGATCATACTTCAGTGGTTGGTTTTCTATCATTTTTACCCTTCTCTGCTGTATATCTTATTGTATTCTTACATGCCTACGAGTAATTTGCGTTGACTATAGCTTATTATTGCCTGTCAGTGTTTGGTGAATTCAGGTCCGGGTTCAATTTTTTTTAATTCATTCTCAATCCAGTGTAAGTCAATAGGACTAGTATAAGAGGGTGGATATATATGTCACAGTCACATTTGGGTTTAATTACAGTATATACAGGGCCTTGCCTCCCCGAAAAAGATAACAAATATTAAGTTACCAAAGGACGTTTTGATGTCACTATCATTATTGTTTACCCAGTATATGCTAGAACAGCTAAGTATCGAAAGTAAGCATAAGTCACTACCTAAATTTAACATGTTATATCCGTTTGTACTTCCGAGGTTATCCCGGTGCATTGTGTGTTGCAGGGTATGTCAGTATTCTTCCATGTGTCAAAAAAAGATCCGTTCTCTATACAGCGGCTTTCCCGTTGCAAATAATAAAGTGCAGAGGCAGCGCTCCCGTGGGCCGGGGAGGGGCGGGAGTTTCAGTGCTTCTACTTTTTCAAGTCCCACGAAAAGGCCCTTTTACGTAGGAAAAGAGCCTCCTATTATTTCAGATAAGTGCCCCTTAATAAATCTGATAATTGCCCCTTTTACTTTGACAAGCGCCCCTTTTCACCACTGATGAGTTCCCCTTTTATTTTAACACCTGCTCCCTTTCCTTTCTAATTAGGCCTAGTGCCCTTTATCCTTCTGGTAAGTGCTTCTTTTAAATTATGTGCCTCAATTAAAATCTGATAGGAACCCCTTTTCCTTTGTAATAAGTTTCCCTTTCCCATAATCATTAAAGCCCCTTTTCAGCTTTGTTGAGTCCCCCTTTTCAGGTACGAGAAGTGCCCCTCACCACCTCTGATAATACCTCTGATAAAAACGTCTTTTTCATATCATAAGTGCCCCTTCTCTGATAAATGCCCCTATTAAATCCTGATAGGCGCCCCCCTTACCTTCGGCGAGTGCCCATTTTCCTTTGTGATAAATCCCCCTTTATCATTCTCACAAGAGATCCTTTGATTACTTTGTCTTTTAAATTTGTCTAGGAATCGATAATAATGTTCCCCAATTTTGATAAATTCCAATCATATCAGTTATAATGTTCCACAATTTTGATAACTTCCAATCATATCAATAATAATTTTCCATAATTTTGATAACTTCAAATCAAATCAAATTAATAATAATAATGTTATACTTCCAATATTACCGTATCCATATGACTGTATAAACAGACAGTTTTCTGCATATGTATTATTGATTGCTTAATGCGTATGTTGTTATTATTAAGTTCTTATTTATTGTACTTTCTCTATCAATGTGTTTTATCACATCCTTGTGTTAAAGGTACTATGTCCCATTTGCAGGCCAAAAAAATGAAAAGGTTAAATTCCAACGGCATTTGAAAGATAATACTAATTTAGAACTTTCCTAAAAAAGGTGGGTCTTGAAAATGTCTACAAGTGGGAAAATAACGACTATTAGTTGTCAAATCGACTTAGGAGCTATAGAGCCAATATTAAAGTAATAGTCTTGATTTTCGGACCATTGTACCAAATGGTCATACGTTTTATGCTGCGCAAAGATTCAATCAGTGTAATTTTGGCCATCACAAGAAGTGGGTTATTGATGTAAAAAAATGCTAATGTACCCTTTACAGCTCATTTTATGTATGTTATTACCAAAGAAGAAAAAAGCCAGTCATTCACTCAATAGTGTCTGACAGTAAAGTCTAGCAAGTAAATGGGTTTCCTTGCATAATTTGAATATTAGGACACTGCTAATGTTCAAATTTCACAGATAGGACATACATGACATATTCATAATTCCTACAAAGTTCTACAGAAATTGAGGTTGGCTACAAAAGGGACATAGTACCTTTAAAGCCCAATCAGGATTGATTTTTCCTCTTTAAGAGATCTTTAAGAGATAATTGGGCACAATGGGACTTCACGAAACTTACAATTTGCATATTCAGAGTATTACACCCAACGGTAAAGTATGATACTTAAGCAGTATCTTGAACATGGGAAAGAGAGAAACAAATATTAAAAATATCCCTGATATTGTATATATTTATCACAATAATTATAGGGGTGTATACCAATGTCTGAAAATGTTTCGCTGTTATGTTTTCCTTTGAACGTGCCCCCCTTTTTCCGGAAAGCGCGCTCTTTTGTTGGTGCCCCCAATTCAGAAGACGCTCCACCGTCCCTGAATAATTAATCAAGGCACTTATATTGTATTACTGTCCCGGTCATTGGATTCAATTACTATTCTGTAATAAATACACTGTACTTCCTGCACTCCACCCCCAAGGACCTTGTGAAAGTGAAACATGAACTTACTGGGAAGATTGTTCAAGTTAGTATCTCTATAGCCAACTGAGCAGATTATCGGCCAATTCAAACCTTCTGCCTACCATAATGGCACATGCACACGTTGGCGATATAATCATCTGCCAGCTTTACTATGATTTGGAAGAGAAGAAAAAAATAAAACTGAAATCTTAAAGTCTCCACATATACACACACACAACCAGTGTGTTTATCTTCATCACCTTGAAGCAGCACTTACACTGGAAGAAGAATAAGAAGAACTTCTGCGCTACAGGAAAAAATTAATTAGTGAAATGTTCATTATTATTACAATTGGTTCTGAGATTATTTACCTATAAAACAGTAATCATTCACCTCTATTAATACCGTTTATAGAACACCTACGTGGATCCTTGTCATTTGATTGGAGGATTGTTGGTCACATGATATTCAATAGATGTTCTATTGCATGGGCGTGCATTTTTGGTTATATGCAAACTGCGTACCTCTCTGCCGTGAGCGTATCCCTGCGTGTATCTGACGCGAAGGCAATCTGAATGAAATCGAGAAGGCTTGACTCCAACTTTAATTTATCTTAAATATAAGGAGTAAAGCATAATTTGTTGATTAACGTTCTATTAGATCTTCTTCGATGTTGTATAAAACAAATAATGAATGTTTTTCATTCGTTCAATAGTGCGAATATTTTCATGAGTTGAAAGATTAACATTCTATTCAACGAGGATTCAGCCGAGTATTTGTATATTTTGTATACTTGTATAATATTGCTCGACAAAGGGTTGCAGATTCGTACATAGACTAATACAAAGTGATGGGCCTACCGTTATCATTTCCTGTTGTTAAATGCTTAACTCAAACTCGTACCTGTATCATGATATTTCATGACAACAATTTTATTACGTGATCTAGCGATATCATCAACTCCCTCCATGGCATCCCCGTCACCACCTACCCGTGGTTACCATGCCGACGGAGCATCTTTAAGTGACATCCTGCTGATGGAGCTAGCCGAGCACCTCCATCCAAACGATTATCGTCCCCTTGGTGTTCGTCTTGGGTTCAACGAGACCAGACTGTCCCAGATTGAACGATCGCATCTAGGAGTCATCTCTGAATGCATGTATGTCATGCTGACAGAATGGAAAAGGCGAGAAGGACAACACGCTAAACCACAACTTCTCATCCAGTCTGTGCGAGAGAGCAAGAACTCCGAAGCTGCTGATTGGCTACAATCAGGTATACGACACAAGGAAATTGATGTTGATAATAATTTGCACATATCTTACCTAATTTCTTTGTAAAGGATTGTTTTAATGATCATTGACAAAAAAGTTGTGATTGATTTTGTGAGTGGTGGTTTCGATATTATCTAAAGTAAAGTCAAAGTAAAATAACTTAAAATGGACAAATTTCAGAGCTAAGATAATATCAGTAGCATGTAATTGTCTTGAAGTCATGGGTCAGAAAAAATGTACCTGTGACCATATACATACCTATGTCCAGGTTGAGACCATTAGACTCAATGTTAAGACTTTAAAACGCCGAAAACAAGCCGCCGCATTTTTTCTTTAAAAATATTTTAATGCTTGTAATGAATGGAAACTGTGCCCAACATAAAACTTGCGCGTATTCACTGGTCTCTGTATTACAAGTATAAGATACAGAAATGTAAAGCGCATTAAACTTTACGTCATCATTCAGAGAAAACACTGCAGTTTAGCCGCGTCATATCCGAACGAGCCTTTAACATTAGCTTTACAACACACATTTCCCCGTGCTTTTATCAATCAATCCCATATTCTAATTACTACAGAACTTGGACTTTGCAACCCTCCTTTACGGACAATATCAGGTAATATAGCTTTCAGTGATTCTTAAAAACGTACATTATAATTATAGACGTTTTATCTTATCCTGCCTTGATATAAACCAACAATTACAATAAAAACGCTGGGTATTTATTTAACTGTCAAATGGGTTATCGTATATTATAGATCGTATATTATACATACCTGATCAAACCGAAAGAGGGATGCAGGTGAAAACTTTCTCTGATAGGAGATACTACGAACTGAAATTATTCATTTTTATACAACCAAACTAAAGAATATCTTTATTATTATCCCATTTTGTTTAAAACATCAGGGGCATTTCAGCATAGATGTCGGCTTTTTTAGTATAATAGGCCTAGTTAAATAATACGGGATAAAAATTAAAAATTCAGTTAATCCATGTTTTCTACTTGTTGAATGAGATTTTGTTTTTCTTAGTTGAAGATAGACTGAACGAAGGCAATGTGCCCGCCTTACCTGACTGTTTAACAGAGAGACCGGTGGAATTAGCCGAGCTGAGGGGTAAACTGCGTCGAGTAGCCTCTTCTGATAAACCTGGGCGATGGGTGGCAGTGTGCGGTATGGGAGGAATGGGTAAAACTATCCTGGCTAACCAAGCAGTAAGAGATGAGAAACTGGTAGAAGGTTTGTCAATTTTCGAAAGTAGAAGAAAACATTGATCATATACTTTGTGTATTGTTGCCCCTTTTACAGGTACATTTCTAAAAGTATCGGTTATATGACAATTGCTCCGGCGACAATTGCCTCGCGTCATTACAGTAACTGAAGTCTTACTATAACTCCGGATCCAACACGATACCTAACCCTTTCCCTAAACCTAAAACTATTATCACCAACAATTGCCACCCTAACCATAATAATAAAGGCAGGAGCAAATCTTCTACCTTCTTTCAATTTAAGAAGAAATTTGATTTAATTAAGACTTCAATTCTCCCAACTTTGTTAAATGTGTTCATTTACATAACCAACCTGAGTAAATTTCAGACTAAATGTAGTAATTTCTCTGGATTAACATAATCTAGTATCACTTTTCTGTTCAACATTTTCCAGTGTTTACCACTATGTATTGACGGCCACGTGCCACCAGATTGTTTATGTTATTATGTAAAGCGCAAATAAATGTTCATGTAATACTCTGTATAAAAGTGCAATAATGTTATCATGTTTCGAACATGATCAGAACTTTTCTCAGATGGTATCTTCTGGATGTCGATGGGAAACGTGAAAGAAGAAAACAGTATCCCTGATCGTCTAGAGACACTTTGTCGAATTTTCGACAGTAACCTATCATCAGCACCTTCTCCTCCTAAGACACTGGAACAATGGAAGAATCTCTTAACTAAACTCATAAGTCAACGATATCCCAGGTAAGTAGATAAGTGTGTAAGATAATAATACCAGATGGAAGCACTAGTCAATTTCTCATTGAAAGCTACAAATTATGTCGTGGTTTAGTGGATACGTCACCGGGCTGTAGATCACACGGTTCGCGGTTAGAGTCCCTCTGCGGAACCAATGTCCTTTGGTAAGACATTAGTCTACATTTGCCTCTCTCCACCCAAGTGAGATAAATTGGTATCTGGTAGGAATAACTTCCTTGAAATGCTAGAGCGCGATGATGGCAGCCATGCTGAAACCGGAGTAATAATTGTGGAGCGTCAGGAGTATCAAGTCTAACAGACATGAGTGTCCTACAAAAACCCTCTTGTATATCATTATTACAATACCCAAGGACTTACAAGACGAGAAAAAGCATAAGAGATACAGATGAGTGGATTAAGGTGTTAGGCTTAGGCTTTTCTCACGAAATGTTCTTTTAGGTATCCATGACCATGACATTGTCAATAAACTGCCCTATTTGTGTCTGTTTTATACACTTTCACGATGAGTATTTTTCGATAAACTTTAAATGTGAGTGATTCATTGGGAAAATCCATGCAGTGTCGTGACAAACCGATGCATTGGTCGTCCAGTTAGCGGTTGTATATGTTCTTTTGTAGGTCTCTTCTGGTTCTGGACGATATTTGGATTCCAAATGTGGTGGCAGCCTTTGATGTACGTTGCACTGTTCTTATTACTACGCGAGACAGCGGGGTGATGAGTCGTGTTTCAGGCAAGACATCAACTGTTTTACTTTACAAAATATAAAAGAAAAGATGCCTAGCAATAGAAATAGTTAATCTCTATAATTATATTGTTTTGGTTTTGAATGAAGCAAGGTTTACATGTTTTTACTGTGCATCCATCTTGGTATAGTCGTGTGAACACTGGCATCCGTGTGTGATAACTGGCAAAACCTCGTACGATACCTGCACTTGATTTAAATCATTATTGTACATTGCTTCAAATCCGGCTATTATCATTCATAATATGTAGAACTTGATTCAGATCAGTGATATATTCTGTATAAGTGGGATATTTGACAAAAGAAAGTAGGTGAAATATATAATTATGGAAACGTGGTAATTACATGTGCGCTGCTTGTTAATTCCGCAGGAGACAAAGAGGAACTGAATTTGTCTCACGGTTTGTCTAAAGACCAGTCTATCAAGGCATTATCTGAATGGACTTGCATCCCGCTCGATAATCTCCCTCCCGAAGCCGAGCTCATTCACGGCTTCAGCTGCGGGTCACCTCTCGTCATCTCCATCGTAGGCGCCCTCCTTCGTGACTTCCCTGATCGCTGGCAGTTCTATGTGGCACAGATGGAGGCTAAAAAACTCCAGAATCTCTCATCAGATTCTAGCTACGAGTACCGTAGTGTTTATGATGCAATCGAAATGAGTGTAGAGCAACTGACGACTTCCCAGATTGAGGTTTATTCTTGGTTCGCCGTCTTCGATGAGGGCGCCAAACTTTCGAGTCAGGTGAGTACTTGTAGTGCTTGTCATGATACTTTGATTTAAAAAAGTATAGAACATCTAATTCATTACAGAAGATTTATTTTCCTTCACTCTGTTACACATCAAGTGCCATGTTCACACGTACAGATACATTTGTTTCTTCGCTCTCTCGCAATAATACAATGTTAATTTTTACTATGGTAAAGAAATTATTTTGTAAAGAAAACACACTAGAAAAGATATGAACTTATGTATGCGGGCACCTCGCTGCCCAATATATGAATACAAAATTGATATATTCAATCACCTCGACGCACGAATATAAGAATATTTGGACAGTCATCTCGTTGTCCAGAATCATCCTGTTTCAAAACGTTCTGAGCTAGTGACCCGAACGAGCATGGTATATATATAAATTCGATATGAAAATGTAACATATATTCGGGCACCTTTGCACCCGAATGTGACAATATTTGGACGCCTCGCTTTCAACGAGATATTTTGGGACCTCGTTGACTAATTATGTGGGTATCTAGGCACCTCACTGGCCGAAATCATGTTTTTAAATGTTGCGAGTGAGGAAAAATGACACTCAATTGTTTTTAAATTGTCATTTCTTCAGGATTATACAAGGCGGTTTGTAGAATTATGTTTTCGCGACATTGAACTTTATTTCATAGTGGTAGAAAAATATAGATTTTTAATAGATTTTTTTTCCCGCAGCACCCCGGTTGAAAGACGCTGCAATAAAGTATACTATATTATACTACTTCCCTGTTGCCCGTAGAGTTGGAATTCTGTTACCTCTTTTCATAAATTGATTGTGAGAATATAATTTATTCTTGATAGATACAGCTTATATCTTTAGAACTTGTTAAAATCATTTCATGAAAAGAGGTAAGAAAACTTATTCCAATTTAATGGGCAACATTTTAAGAGTACTACTACTACTACTACTACTACTACTACTAGTACTACGGCTGCTTCTAATTCGTTGAAGGAATTTCAGATAATCATTACAAAAAATAATTTTGAACCAGGTACTAGCGATGCTGGTGGGGTGTTCCAAGGAAGAGGTAGAAGATCGAATGAGGGGTATCACACGTAGGTCTTTGGTCTCTACAGAATGGTCTACTAACGATGAATGTCGAGTCTATTGGATTCATGACCTCCTTCATGATCATCTGGTTGCCAGGGGAGCTGGAAGAGACAAGGTAGGCCTAGGTCTAGTCCTGTTATACTGGATTGTGATATTATATACATGTACTTGGTAAAAAGGTAGAATGTCAATAGAAAGTTCTAAGGATATTGTTGCTATGATAATAACAGTCGGACAATACACCAGACGGTGGCCTGTACTATAACTGAAGAAGGACAATTGGTGAACAAATTATTTGGGGGGGGGGGGGAAATGCAAACGAGAAATGTCCAACAGTTTTCTAGTATATGCAACAGCAAGTTTGAAGAAAAAAAACCTTAATGAGTTTTCGGATCATAGATAACTCTTGTTCGTATGTATTTCATTTTTGTGTATTCATTTACATCGAGCGAGAGAAAAATAGGACATCAGTTACGTTTAAATCTCATAATATATGCCTCAACCGTGAATTAGTCAAAACATATACAGTCTACGTGTATAGTTTAGAAGTCCCAGGGCATTGCAAGATTAATACAATGCCACTACAGTTTTATATGTTTGTTTGCTCTGTAGCCACTGACCATCTGCAATGACTTTAGATGTCTGCTGACGCTATGCAAATTCAAGTCCTCTAGAAGAGATATCATTCAGGCAGCCTTACATTTCCCACCTTCATCCTTAGTCTACAGGAGAGCTCTTCGAGTAGCCCAAGAAACTAGAAATGGGTTTTACATCAAAGAAAGGTAAGAAATAGTACGAGGATGTGTCGTCATATAGTGGTCCATTCCCTTGACTCTAAATCCAATCGTTGAGAGTTCGAATTCCATCGCGGCACTTACGTCCTTTTCCAAGACAATAATCCACACCCAGGTGCAAATGGGTACCTGGCAAATGCCTGGGTATTAATAATTACAGGGCCCTCAGGAAGAATATTTTTGATGCTGATGAGGCTTCCATGGGTAAATTTATTATTATCATCATCATTATTAGACTATTACTATTATCATTATAAATGCGTGAACACAATAGGATAAAATAAATCGGAACCCATGAATATGTCACGACAATCTACCTTTCGGTGCCAGGTAAAAACTGAAGTTAAAAATGACAATTTTACTTCTGACATTTTTCCACCGGCCCATGAAAAACAAAACATACTATTCCGAGGTCATCACTGATCAGGATATTTATCTTCCTTCCTGTTTTTTGCAGCACAAATATCCAACCCATGATGACTTGTGTGAGACATGGAACTACTGGTAAATCTGCGAGACGATCTCAACTCCTACCAGACGGCAAAGAAGTTGTATCGGTTGGATTCGAAGGATTGTTTCAGGTAAAAGAACTCTCAAAATAAGAAAAAGACTGCTTGACGATATAAGAAGAAGCTCCAACGTAATGTACACAAACTACTGGCATTAACTCAAATGAAGATTACGTTAACATACTGAAAATCAAATAAATGTAGAATGCCAACGCCAGTAAGTTCATATTTAAAGAAAACAAAAAATGCATGAAGGGTAAAAAGAAATCGGAAGGGGCTAGACCGACCTAGGGATGTGTGTGTGTGTGTGCGTGTTTGTGTGCGTGTGTGTATGTGTGGTAGAACGCATTAATCATGCGTGACTATTCATTTGTTTATTATTAAGATCTTTTTATCGTTATTATACTTTGTTTCTCTAATTTCCCTCTGCGAAGATCACTGACAAATACACGGGTGCAGTTCGGATGCAAATTTCTGCTCACACGGACAGCATCAGCGATCTGTCTGTTAGTCCTGACGGCGCACTCCTCGCTACCTCTTGCACTGCCGACCGCTGTGTCAACGTTTGGAATATTACGAAGGAATGTAGCCAATCACAGCGTCTTGTGAAGCGATTATGTCAGGACAATGCCCGAATTACCTGCTGTGCTTTCGTTTCCGTCCGCAAGGAGCTGATGCTTGTTTCTGGGGATGATTCGGGTTGCCTTAAGGTATTGATTATCCAGTTACATACATTGTAATTTAATTCTTGCTATTTCTATCATTTGCTACAGGTCCGTGGATCGAGATAAAAACCATAAATGATAGAATACAGAATTGCAAAGTATGGCAATAATATTCTACATAACGTTGTAATGACTGAAAGCATTAATATAGGTTTTTACATCTGAAATCCTGTTTGTCTATTGAAAAACAATCATACTTTATTTTCCTATTTTTCCTATGTTTATACTTTGTTTCTCTTTACAGATATGGGATGGATGTTTTTCATTAAGACATTCAGTCAAAGCACACGCGTTATCTATCATAACATGCAGTCCTTGTCACGCTGAGGGTACCGTTTTAACTTGTGCGAAGAGGGATGACACAGCGATGGTATTTTCTTCTTATACTTTTACAATTTAAATTCAAATCGGTATTGAACAGGCAGAAAAGACGAATACAAGATTAATAAAAACATGCATTAACAAAAATTGTAAAAATGGCTAAGCTGAAAAGAAACAAAAACTTTTATTGAAACTTCCGCCAGTTCACTTCATTGATAAACGTCAAATAATCCATTCTACTTGTTGTGACATCAGTTCTTTACAAAAGAGGAATCCAAATATCTCATGCATTTGAATATCATTAATATGGTTCGAGGTTAAAGCTAATCTTGAGCTCTGGTATGGGAATTGTATGTCAAGAGAACATGGCTGTAATTCATTCTGGATTGGTTATCCTGCAGTAGGTTGATTGCTTGAACCAGAAAAATGAGAACAACCTCACAAAAACTTGCTGGAAATCATTTTCAATAAAAACCACAACTCTCATTAATTTTGCCTATAGTGACCTGTGTTGAGCACATGGTGTCGAGTCTACCTTTATTTCCTAACTATTCTTTGCTCATTACTCAGTCCCTATACATTTTGTAACAAAAATCGTTTGGCACATGTCATTTATGTGTAATCTTTAACATTCAGTGTAAGTTTTGATGGATTCTGTGAAAATTTATTTTCTATCATTACCAGAACTCAAGCTTATCTTTAACTCGGTATTACAATTTGCCTTCTTTCATATTCATAATCATAAAGGTATTTTCTGCATCATCGGGCGAACGAAAATGCGAGATAAACCACTCAGACGATGTTTTAGATGCGGTGTATCTTAGCAACGGTTTAATCGTGACAACGACCGGATTTGAAGTTCAGGTTTCTAACAGCAGCGGACGTCGACTCTGCCTATGGTCGGGTAATACCGAGAATGAGTTCTTCGAGAAACTGAGCTGCTGTACCGGATCAGAGGGACACCTCATTGCTGTTACCGGTCGAGGAGGAACGATCACAGTAAACAATGTGGAATTTAAATATTTCAAGATTACAATAAACTGTTGTAATGTTAGGGTTGGATTATCAAAAATCTGGAATTGGACGTGTGGAAAATGTTCACGCTGGCTGCGCAACGTGAATCAAAATGTACATGTTCCTAGTAGTAAATTGATGTTCCTTCCATGATTTCTGGAGCATTCCCAGTGCAAGTAGGGTCAATTATGTTCAAGGGAATCCAAAAGCTGACATGTGTGCTCAGCATACCAAATCTCTAGGTTCGTACAAATCCGTGCACAAACAGCTAATCTATTTTATTTAAAATGTTAAACACGTGTTAGGCTCACGAGGGAATTCATAATTGGGCCTCAATGTATTTTGTTCTCTCTCATCTGTCTGATATTAGTGTAATAATGATAAAAGGTTTTTACCCATGGAATCCTTATAAGCGTCCGTGCTGTTTTCCTGCCCCAGCAATTGGTAAGTACCCATTTACACATGGGTGGGGAGGGGCAAATGTGGAATATTATATGCCTTGCCAATTACATAAGAATCGGGCACCGATTCGAACCCTGAACCCTAGTACTAAGAGTAATATTCCACCTAATGAAGAAGACTTTGAAAGCAAATAGAATGCTTAGTGTCATGGGTTTCTAATACTTGTAAAAGAAATCACAATAATCTGACGATAAGCAGTTTGAGCCATACCACAACAAACTAGCTAATTAATAGTCTGCGTTGTTTTCACCATTACTGCCATACGAAATATACAACCAATCGTAGTTTTTATTCTACACTACCACATCATGACGAACTGTTTTATATTCACCTGTTCCCATTTACCTTACAGGTTTTGAGACTGGGGATGACGTTTCTGATTTCGCGGAATCTGTCGCTATTTTGTATCCTCAAAACTGGGGGCATCTTTCGCCTAGTCAATCATACTTCCATTTCATCAGTCAACGGAGAGAAAGGCAGTAAAGAATCACTCTTCCTCACTACGACACATGATTGTGGACTTATAGTGGTAACTCTATTTTTTCTCAACCATCACATAATATTGTATTGAGTACACATAGGTATATCGATGAATTTGATAAAATTGTAATTAAATAGTCGTAACGGGGTGTATGCCTGACCTTTTTCTTGAAGGTACATTTGATAATTTCTTACAGCAGTGGCTGCAATGTCAACATCATTTGGCAATACTCTAGTTTATCAAACATTTCAGAGACTAACACTTTTCTCTCTTAAAGGTGTGGAAGATATCAAAACAAGATCCCCCTGTCACTTTGAACCACGCCGTTTGGGATGCATCATTCAGCCACAGCGGTGAACTCAATTGTCTTGTTGCTACCGAGTGTCCTGACTCCAAACAGATAATGGTAAACTAACCATGGGTGTGTCATTTATAATCTTCATATATGAAGCCCTAAACTGAATTCCCTATGGTCACATTTCCTACCCTTCCTTGTTTTTGTTTTTTGTTTTTTTAACGAATACATTCTATCGCATCAATTTACGTGAGCATCAACTACAGAGTATCAACATAAATGTCATGTAATCATTTCATATTTCTCGTTTCGTCATGCTTCGAGCGGATAATTGTGTCATTAAAATCGATCATTAATATTCAGATTAGTCCACATTTCGAACCAGTTTTAAAATATTATCAAGGGTTTTGAAGCAGTGGTTACTACCATTTTTAACATGAGCTGAATAAGTATTGTGGTGATACATACATTGTCATAGCACTTTCTACGGATATTATATACTCCAAGTCATATCTGACGCATGAAATACACCGTCTACAAGAGTTTTAGTTTTTTATCCCTGAGTTATCCCCTTCACCCCCCCCCCCCCCTCCCCTTCCCCTTTTTGTAAAGATAACCAGCAAAAAACACGTACTTGATTTTATTTTTATATTAAAGATGGCGACTTACTCGGACGAGAGAAACTGCTTCAGTTCCTGTACCAAAGTACTGAAGGTAGGCGAGGGAGTTAATATCAATGCTGTTGATATTAGCAAGGTCCCAGGGCAAGCCGGTGTGTATACAGACGAAGGTATACAAGTAAGTAATGTAGATTATCAACGAGTTAAATAATATATAATACGACCAAAATACTAAAGAAAAGGCTGAAGGCTAATTAAGGTTATTGTGGGTTACTATTTAATATTTTTTCATGAACAGTGACTTCGTGATAACAGCATGGCATATTATACTTTTTCAGTGGAAGGAAAAATATATAATGTAGCCCTATATTTATTCGAGGCATGTGGGGTTATGGCCAATAATCCTTGCATGGTGATAAACTGATGACAGTGAAGTTTATTTAATGACGGCTCGGACAGTTTCGTTATTATTTCCTTTTATTAGTGCACGAATTCCCTGTACATCCATATGCTTCTGTAAATTATGATATCAATGATAACAAACCTTTTCAACACCTTTAACCGTATTCAGGTTGTAAAACTTCCAAAACCGGGCAAAAATCGCAGCAAATCAACGAATGACTGTCAAGTCTTTGAGCCTTCAGAAAACAAGATTTTACTAGCACGAATCATTGGCAATAAGCGAGAACTTCTTACCGTCTCTACCGGTTCAGGGATAAGCATAGAGGTAAGGACTGGATTAATCACCATGTAATCTCGAAAGGAAACACCAATGGCCTACAATGTTGATTGGTTCTTCTCTTACGACAATCGTTTTAAAGAAGAATAACGTTATAGAGGATCTTAAGTCTAGTCTCATAAGATACATTCATCAATAGGTTTGACCCTTTTGTATCTATTCACAACTCGACACGATAGTAACTACTTTCGAAAAATGAACCTAACTCAATTTCATTAACCTGGTGCGTCACCTATTGGAATGTGCGAACATGACTATGTGAATGACATATTGTGTAATCCGAACACAATCTATGGTCGGCGACCGACCGATATGTAGCCTGCTCGGTCACCGCTGGAATTTAGGCATCGCCCAACGATATTTGGAGAAGACGAGAAGGATGTAGAGCACCAGCGATGCCTGGACGGTGCCCTGTCGATTTCCCGTCGGTCGCCGGTCGATTTTAGGTCAAAACTAGGCGAAATCAAGGAGCTTCTCCGGGCGGCGTCCGGCAGTGACCGACTGATGACCCACCGATTTCCGAGCGGTCTCCCACCGGCCACCGGCTGATTTTAAAGAAATTGCCCTGCGGCCGACCGGTGATCGGCGGGGCAACAAAATTCGCTCGGTGCCCAGGCGGTCGACGGCCGGGCACCGACCTAATCGAGTGTTCGCCGTCGAGCGATTTACGTCAAAAATCGAAGCCGCTAGGTCAAAGGCTGCTAAACGATTTTGAACTCGCCGCCCAGTGACCGACTGATCTCCCAGTGGCGACCGGGCGGCGACCGCTCGGCAGCCTTTTACCCAGCAGCTTCGATTTCAATGGCGAACGCTCGATTAGGTCGGAGCCCGGTTGGCGACCGCCTGGGCACCGAGCGTATTTTGGGCGGCGAGTGAAAAGTGAGCAGACGCCGCCAAATTTTAACTCCGCGCTAAAACTTCAGCGATGCCCGGGCAAAATTGGCTAAAAACTCGCCGCCGAGCAGACTACTTTTTGGGGTTGTGACCATAGCTTAAGGGATATACAAAAAAAAAGAATTGATATTATGCCCTTGAGTTTATTTTTTTTTCGAAAATATGTGCGTGTTATTCGTTTGTCACTTATTATACATTTATCAGTCGTCACCCATTCGTTATCCATTCGTCACAAATTTGTCACCCCTTCGTCCTTCTTATTCGTCACCATTTTGATGTTTTTTTCGTCATCCATTTGTCACCCGACTGTCGTGACCCTATCAAACATTCAATGTCCTTTCATCATCACCATCATCCATTCGTTTCTTCATTTTCATTCGTCACCCATCTATCACCTATTCTTTATTCATTTGTCACCTACTCTTCTTACATTCGTCACCCACTCGTCACTCACTCTTTTCTTATTCGTCACCCAATCGTCATCTATTCTTCTCTCACTGGTGAACCGTCGTCACCCACCCTCCTCCCACTCGACACCCACTCTTCTCTCACTGGTCAACCGTCGTCACCCGCCCTCCTCCCACCCTCCTCCCACTCGACACCCACTCTTCTCTCACTGGTCAACCGTCGTCACCCGCCCTCCTCCCACTCTTCTCTCACTGGTGAACCGTCATCACCCACCCTCCTCCCACTCGACACACACTCTTCTCTCACTGGTGAACCGTCGTCACCCACCCTCCTCCCACTCGACACCCACTCATCTCTCACTGGTCAACCGTCGTCACCCGCCCTCCTCCCACCCTCCTCCCACTCGACACCCACTCTTCTCTCACTGGTGAACCGTCGTCACCCGCCCTCCCCCCACTCTTCTCTCACTGGTGAACCGTCATCACCCACCCTCCTCCCAATCGACACCCACTCTTCTCTCACTGGTGAACCGTCGTCACCCACCCTCCTCACACTCGACACAAACTCTTCTCTAAGTCGTAAACCGTCGTCACCCGCCCTCCTCCCACTCTTCTCTCACTGGTGAACCGTCATCACCCACCCTCCTCCCACTCGACACCCACTCTTCTCTCACTGGTGAACCGTCGTCATCCACCCTCCTCCCACTCGACGACCACTCTTCTCTCACTGGTGAACCGTCGTCACCCACCCTCCTCCCACTCGACACAAACTCTTCTCTAAGTCGTAAACCGTCGTCACCCACCCTCCTCCCACTCGACACAAACTCTTCTCTAAGTCGTAAACCGTCGTCACCCACCCTCCTCCCACACGACACCCACTCTTCTCTCACTGGTCAACCGTCGTCACCCGCCCTCCTCCCACCCTCCTCCCACTCGACACCCACTCATCTCTCACTGGTGAACCGTCGTCACCCGCCCTCCCCCCACTCTTCTTTCACTGGTGAACCGTCATCACCCACCCTCCTCCCACTCGACACCCACTCTTCTCTCACTGGTGAACCGTCGTCACCCACCCTCCTCCCACTCGACACCCACTCATCTCTCACTGGTCAACCGTCGTCACCCGCCCTCCTCCCACTCGACACAAACTCTTCTCTAAGTCGTAAACCGTCGTCACCCACCCTCCTCCCACTCGACACAAACTCTTCTCTAAGTCGTAAACCGTCGTCACCCACCCTCCTCCCACTCGACACCCACTCTTCTCTCACTGGTGAACCGTCGTCACCCACCCTCCTCCCACTCGACACCCACTCATCTCTCACTGGTCAACCGTCGTCACCCGCCCTCCTCCCACCCTCCTCCCACTCGACACCCACTCTTCTCTCACTGGTGAACCGTCGTCACCCGCCCTCCCCTCACTCTTCTCTCACTGGTGAACCGTCATCACCCACCCTCCTCCCACTCGACACCCACTCTTCTCTCACTGGTGAACCGTCGTCACCCACCCTCCTCACACTCGACACAAACTCTTCTCTCACTGGTGAACCGTCGTCACCCACCCTCCTCACACTCGACACAAACTCTTCTCTAAGTCGTAAACCGTCGTCACCCGCCCTCCTCCCACTCTTCTCTTACTGGTGAACCGTCATCACCCACCCTCATCCCACTCGACACCCACTCTTCTCTCACTGGTGAACCGTCGTCATACACCCTCCTCCCACTCGACGACCACTCTTCTCTCACTGGTGAACCGTCGTCACCCACCCTCCTCCCACTCGACACAAACTCTTCTCTAAGTCGTAAACCGTCGTCACCCACCCTCCTCCCACTCGACACAAACTCTTCTCTAAGTCGTAAACCGTCGTCACCCACCCTCCTCCCACTCGACACCCACTCTTCTCTCACATATCAAGACGTTTGGAGCTAAATGGATCCCATTGGGATTGAAGAAAATGCATCAGTCATGCTCTGTGTACACAAGAGATTACATATCCCGTATCTCTGTGCAGCCGGTATCGTTCAACCACTTTGCATTTTATTAAGTGTGTGGACTGTGACAGAGACTTTAGGCGACACAGTTCTCAAACTGAACCATCTCACCAAAAACTTTTGCTCAGGAAAGATGTGATGTTCTTACATCTTGGAGACGTGGGGGTAACATTGACCAATCAAAACGAGTCTTAAATGGTTGGAAAGATAAAATTACATAGATAAAACTTTCTCAAACTAAAAACGGTAAAAAGGACGGTATGCCAAATTGTGACATGGTAATATAAAAGCTCTGTCGCCCGACCCGTTGATTTTACACAGAAAACGAGCTGAAAATAACAGTACAGTGACGACTTTAAAAACCAAAACACAATAGTAAATCATAATACAATTGGATTTTTTTTTGCTTTACTACTCTCTTAAAAAATAAATCGAATGATCACTGACGTGACTCCTTTAACTCTTTTCTTCTTAGAGAGCACTCCGTCTAAAATCAATCGATATTCACTCCTAAACAAGTGATCACTGACGTGACCCCCGGGGGAGTGAAAATAGAGTGAACATTCTCTCTTTTTTTCTTAAAAAGTAGCAAGAGCATAGTCTTTGTCGTATTATACTAGTCAATCTTAGCAAAAAATATGTGGTACTTTTAGCAAAATGGAGATGGATGTGAACAAAATGCTTTTTCACGTCATTCTCCATAGAACATTTTTTGCTCATAAAACAAGCACTGTTCAATGACCCAAATTTGTTGATTTGTTCGTCACCCATTTGTCACCCACCCGACACCAACGCTTATCTATATCTTTACCGCACTTGCCACCACTCTTCTCTCATTCGTCGTTCAATATTCGTCATCTATTCTTCTCTCATTGGTCAACAGTCTTCACAAACCCTCTTTTCATTCGTTATCCTCTCTTATATCATTCGTCATCCACTCGACACCCACTTTTCTCTCATTCGTCACCCATTCGTCATCCAATCTTTTCTAATTGGTCAACCGTCATCACCCACTTTTATATTATTTTCACCCGTTCCTCACCCTCTCTTTTGTCATTCGTCAGCCATTCATCACGTACTCTAATCTCACTCGTTCCACTCTTCTTTCACTAGCCACCCACTCTGCTCTCACTCTTCACTCACTCACCAACTACTCTTCTCTCATTCGTAACCCAAGGATCACCCTCTCTTATCCACTTGACACAAACTCATTCGCCAACCATTTTTCACTCATTATCCGTCCATCTGTCAACAATAGTTACGTTCACCTTTTTCTCTCCTCGAAAATTGTTTCTCAGAGCAGTGGTTCACTTGTCACTGAAATATCATTATTGATAGTGGAGTACTTTTGCCTTGATTGTTACCCCTTTAAACTGCATGCTAATTATCCTGTTGCTTTGTGTGTATTTTAAAATCAGGTTTGGTCGACGGATAAGCAGCCATCAGTGGTATGCAGCAGTCCTGTCATAACGTCCCACCAGGGACTTTCTGCCGACTTGTCATGTGATCAAGCAAACCTAGTAGTCGGCTGTTCAGATGGAACTGCTCTTCTGTTTAAGGTTTGCTTCATTTATATAGACCACACACGATATAAAATGTGATGATGACATGAAAGCAGAATAAGATGAAGAAGATGAACAAATAAATTTGAAAGGGTAGTAAAATAACGAGGAAAAAGGGAGAAAATTTACGGAGATGATAATGGGATAAAATGTGGACTATGGGCAAGAAGCTAGAGGATTAAGTTGCAAAGATTGCTACATAACTTGATGATCAAATCAAGAAGGTCTTAATGTAATGTAAAAGTACGATAAAAGATCGGGTAGATTACTGTTTCATTATCAAATCTTGGACAATAGGCAGATTACATAAAGGCAACTGATTCCTACCCAATACACTGTTATGATGTTTTTATAGATGTGCGATGGTAGTCTAGGCGAAGGGGAACCAATCCATATGCAGGGCCCACCAAGTCGTGTGAGTCGGACCGAGTTCTCAGCCGATGGAAAACTAGTACTACTAGCTGGCTGGAAACACCTAAAGGTAATAATAACAATAATAACAATAGATAGACCATTATTGTATTAGAACGATATGTGTGCATTGAAGCCCGTACGCTCTACATCGCAGATGAAAGAGCATCTGTTGGACTTTCTATGTGTTGCAAGTCTATAGTGGAGGCTGAAAGAAAAGCCTTACGAAGTTTCAAAGGAATTTGGGTCGAAGAAAGAACCTAGATAGGGTTCACAAGCTTTGCGTACAATATTAATGGAATTTGGAGGAAGAAGATCAAGGAGAAGGTGAAGTAGAACGCAAACGGAAGCAGGGTATTGACGGAGGATGTCAATGCAACAACTATTTCTTATAAAAGCGCTTTACCGACTAAATCGCTTACCGTATTACTATGACCCCTGTCACTGGATTCAATTACTATTCCGCACATTACAGTGCACATTCTCCTTTTTACGGGCACTCACATGCAATTCCAAAATATCTTATTGACCTTCGCATCCTACCGGCTACCCATTTTAGCACCTGAGTGGAGAGGAGCGGTGTAGATAAATGCCTTGCTCAAGGACATAAGTGAGGTGCCAGGGCTCGAACCACGACCTTTGCATTCTCAGTCAATTATTAAACCACTCGACCACTGCTTGATCCAAATATGTACGGACTCTACCCATTACTTTGCAAAAAAGTAAGGCACGCCATGAATATTTGAAGATCATTCATTGATCATAGAAAGTCGTTTGGGAGAATCACTATCTCTTTGGTTTTTACGGTTTCTTCCTAACCTGATGTGTCCTATGCGTTGAAAAGGAAATTAAGCGAGTTTTACAGTCAGGGAAATAGTTTTTCTGAGAAGCTATGCATTGCAATGTAAACAGATTTCTTACGGTCGTTTCTATTACATTTCATATTCAGGTATATGATGTGAGCACCCAGAAGGAGTTGAGCAGTATTTCGGAAGAAATGCCCATTGCAATGGCTCACTTTATTACGGACTCCAGCAAGATAGTTACATCGACAGGGATGATGATAAAGGTAAATTTGTAAACCTATTATAAACCCCTTTCCAGTCAGTTTGGTACCAATATACCTTAATATACGTTTGGTGCCACTATACCTCACTATCAGTTAGGCACCAATATACCTCACTATCAGTTGGGTAACAATATACCTCATTATATTTTTGATCAATGAAATCCTGTTCAGTGATTGGTCAACATAGCATCATGTGATCATCATAACATTGCTATGATGTAACCGTGACGTCATCCATGGTACAGTGCAAACTATACCATGGCACTACCATGGATGACGTCATATATCTATAATTATTATAATTTTTATTATTATTTTTATGAAGGATGGTTTGAAAAATATAAAACAAATATATCATGCACTATTTCAAGCCACTAGTTAAAATTATGGATTCCTCGGCGACAAAAATGGCACTATTTTCTTCGGGGCTATGCCCCTCAGAAAATAGTGCTATTCCTAGAGCCTCTCAGTGCATGGTATATTTGTTTACTATCAGTTAGGTACCAATCTACCTCACTATATTTTGTATTAATGAAATCCTGTTCAGTGATTGGTCAACATAGCATCATGTTACCAAACATCACTGGCGTACTGGTGGGGGGGGGGGGGGCTTGGGGGGCGCCAGCCCCCCCCCCCCTCCCCAAATAAAATTAAACCATGACTTTTTTTCAATTCCATACAAGTGATTTATAAATCGGGATATCACATGATTTTCAACAAAAATATGCGCGTTTCTCCATTTCTGTTGCAAACTGACAAATTCCCCAAAAGCCAGGAAGAGCATATTTTTTTATAGTCACTAATGGGCCTTAGTGGCCACTAACAGTGACACTATAGTAGACAATTCCTTTCCAGAAGCTACAGCGACAAACACTGCCGAGAGATAACATGCTACCCACTACTCGGGCTGTGCATGCACAGATTTGCGAACGAACGTACACGAACATCATGTAACACTGCCCGTGTACCATTAAAGGGCTTATAGTGGGGTATTGATTTTTTCCCATCAAAATTGAGATTGTTATCTTAAAAGGATCTATGGATTCTAAGCTTTAATAAAGAAATTGCATACATTGTGGGGTTGGGGGTAGCTATTAAATGGACAAATTCGGGATTTCGTTATCAATGTTGTCAATTTTTGGGGCCGAAAGTGATCATTTTCTGGCTAAGATTGGAGATTTTTAATTGTACTTTTCATAAATAGTTCCCCCCCCCCCCCCCGACAACAAAAAAGAAAAAAAAAACCATAAGAAAAAGAATTCAGACAAGGATTAAGAAAAATAATTTAATAAAACGTCAAAGTTTCCGCGCTTCGTGCGGAAGGGGGAAAACTGAATTCAGACATGGATTAAAATTAGAGAACGGTACAACGAATCGTCTTCTTTCTCTAGTAATTTAATGAAACGTCAAAGCTTTTGCGCTTCGCGCGGGAGGGGGGGGGGAACTGAATTCAGACAGGGATTAAATGTCGAGTACGGTACAACGAAACGTCATCTTTCTCTAATAATTTGATAAATAGTCAAAGCTTCCGTTTCGCGGGGCAGGGAGGAAACTGAATTTAGACAAGAATTAAGAGTAAAAAATAGTACAACAAATCGTCTTCTTTCTCTAATAATTTAATGAAACGTCGAAGCTTCCGCGCTTCGCGCGGGACGGGGGAAACTACATTCAGATAAGGATTACAAGTCGAAAACAGTACAGCGAATCGTCTACTTTCTCTAATGATTTAATAAAACGTCAAAGCTTCCGCGCTTCGCGCGGGAAAGGGAGGGGGGAACTGAATTCAGATTAAGATTAAGAGTCGAGAACGTAACAACGAATCGTCTTCTTTCTCTAATAATTTAATGAATCGTTAAAAGCTTCCGCGCTTCTGGCAGGGATTGGCGAAAATGCATACAGACAAGGATTATGAGTCGAGAACGTTACAACGAATCGTCTTCATTCTCTAATAATTTAATGAATCGTTAAAAGCTTCCGCGCTTCGGGCGGGAGGGGGGTAACTGAATTCAGACAAGGACACGATACAACGAATCGTCTTCTTTCTCTAATTACTAAATGAAGTGCCAAAGCTTTCGCGCTTCGCGCAAGAGGAGGGAAACTAAATTCAGACAAGGATCAAGAGTCGAGAATAGTACAACGAATCGTCTTCTTTCTCTAATGATTTAATGAAACGTCAAAGCGGGAGGGGGTAACTGAATTCAGACAAGGACACAATACAAAGATTCGTCTTCTTTCCCTAATAATTAATGAAACGTCAAAGCTTCCGCGCTTCACGCGGGAGGGAGAAATTGAATTCACACAAGGATACGATACAACGAATCGTCTTCTTTCTCTAATTACTAAATCAAGTGTCACAGCTCCCGCGCTTTGCGCGGGAGGGCAAAACTGAAAAATAAATTAGTTCCTGGCCCCGGGTTTATAGGGTTTAATTTGTAGACATTGGGACATTGGCATTACAATATTTGTCGGTAATTGGTGGCCAGTTTTGTCGGTAATCGGTGGTCTCTACACTGCCCCCTCCCCCACTGAACAAGGTCTAGCGACACCCCTGATAACAAGACAGTTTATACACTCGAGATAATTTTTGCGAGTATTACTGGTGAAGTACCAGATCACCGTCTTTGTGCATTGTGCAGCAACGAAGCATATACAACCTCTCACGACGTGACAGCTCACTGTTCTCTAACTTCTAACCAATCAGAAGGCCTTGTTTTTTTCCAGGAAATGCCGGTGTACATTAAAGCGCCAAATGTGGTTCTCAAATTGCAAAAGATCTCTACTCTTGGAGGGGGTAGGAGAAAGCAGTTTTACGTCATAATTACCCCAGGAAGTGCCTGAAAATGCGTCTAATGTGGTTCTAAAGTTGCAAACGCTTCCCACCCCCGCTTGGTCGCTCCGCTCCCTCGACGCTAAAGCCTCGTTCTGTCGCTTCATCGTTTTACATGATTATATTTCACCCCATGCCATTTTGTGCCCCCCCCCCCGGTAAGAAATTCCTGGATCCGCCACTGAAGCCTATACCCCTTGAGTTTCTGGGACTCCGCCCCTTGACCCCCGCCGGGGCTTTGCCCCTAGACCCCATTTTGAAAAACGTTCAGCGGGGCCTGCCTGCAAAAGTGGGGTGATGCGGATTTTTTTTTTGTCAGCCCACCCAAACGTTTTTGCTCATTACGCCACTGCCAAACATTATATTGCTATGATGCTACCGATAAGAAAATGTGCTATACCATGACGTCATCCATGTTATAGTGCACTATACCATGGATGACGTCATAGATATTTTTCTTTTAAGGAACTACTGCACATGTATTCAGCGAGCGTACAGGATTTCAAATGCAATTCACGCGGTTTCACGGCGCTAACGCTGTGCAATTTACACTGAGCCGCAGTAACTGCATTATACTACTGACGCAGTACTTGTATATTGCAAGCTTTCCGTCTTGGATTTGTGGATTCCTCGGTGACAGAAATTATTATTATTTTTATTATTTTTATGAAGGTTGGTTTGAAAAATATATATACCTCACTTAAGAAATCTAGCCATCTGAATGGTCGAAATTGCATTCATAAACTTCAACTATTTCTGTAAAATTCCCAGTAACCATGGTTAGTGGAAAAATAGTTCAGTCTCCATGGTTACCCCATAGGTTTACATGTTAAAAAATGGTCTGAGCGATCGAGGATACCGTACGTGTGCGAAGAATTGGTCGCTATATTTTACCAATTTTGTAATACAACTAGCAGCGAATCCGGGCTAACTCGCACCACGGGACATCTCGCCCCAGCATCAAAGACTGGGTCGAGATGTCCCGACACGATTCATCGATCGAGAGATACCAATGTGCATATGTTTGTGCTCATTGTACATTTTAGACGATATGGCTGAAATTATTGATTCCTCGGAGACAGAAATACGCCCCGAAGAAAATAGTGCTACATCCTGCCACCTCGATCCATAATTTCAACTAGAGCCTTTCAGTGCATGGTATATTTGTTTATTATTATTTAGGTACCACTATACCTCACTATCAGTTAGTTACATGATACCTCACTACCAGTAATAGGTACCAATATACCTCACTAGTTGGGTATCAATATACCTCAATATCAGTTTGGTGACAATATACCCCTCTATCAGGAGTGGACTTTAAATTATTATTATTATTATTATTATTATTATTATCAGTTAGGTACTAATATATCTCTATCAGTTAGGTACCAATATAACTCACCAGCATTTTTGTATCAACAAGTTTTAATCAGATTATTTTGCAAGTAATGTATGGTATAATATGGAGGAAATGAGATGAAGGACGGTAAAATTATCTTTGAATTATTTTAATTTCCTCTAGGTAAGAACGGCAAGAGATGGAATAGAGAAGAGCAAGAAGAAAAGTTACACTCAAGTCACAGACATCCAAGTTTCTAGCGACGGTTCGATGTTGGTCACCACGGGACATATCAAAACATTTGTAAGAGAGCTCACAAAACACGATTGAAAAATACTTTCTAGAAATCAATTCAAGGGAAATAGTCAATACCTTATTGTATATCCCATAGAATTATGTTCGGATTATGTTACAGGGCATTGTACTATTCGCACATTTCAAAAAGTGATACATGATGCCATTGACTTTGCCTTGAGTTTATTTTGCGAAAGTCTTAGCGATTGTGTTTAAGGTAGTAGTCTTGCATCCCTTCGACAACATGTTGGGTTGATTTCAGAGTATGGGCACGTAGATTATTACCGTTGGAGCCACCTAGTATAGCAGGCTAGCCCCCTGCTGGAAATAGAAACAGAGAGACTGGGGACCCTGAAAGGGGGAGAAGGGGTGCATATCGGTATTGTACAGATATGCTTTATAATGATATAATGCACATCGTATTACTGTTACACCAAGTAAACAGTTACCCATCAATTATCACGGATTCACCAACACCATTCTTTGTTGTGATTTGATAGGATGTACATATTTTAGTTATGGAAGCTTATCATAGTTTGCTATGTAGCGGTGCCAAATAAATTAAATAAAATGTACATAGAGCATTTTATACAGATCTAGACACACACAAATGTACAAGCAATTTTTTTCTTCATATTTAAGCATTTTAAGCCTCGCTTTCACTGTTTAAGCCGTGAAGAAGGAACGTGGAATAAATTCTTTTGCCACCTTCTTTGTAAGACATGTGAGTTGAAATTTGTGTATATCACTAAAACTACTCTAAAAATTAAAATGTATTGTTGGTTGCTTAATGTTGTTTTTTATTTCCATTGCAGGACAATGGTTACATTGAGTGGTGGAAGGCAGAGGAAGGAAATCTAGTGTTGTTGCAGAGATTTCGACTCAACAGCCGCACAAAACGAATCATCTGCAATCCTCAGTTCTCTTCATTTGTCACAGTAGACGAACTGGGACACATATTCGTTTTTGAGAGAATTAACACAAAGCATTGAAAAGAACTTCGATCGGGACCACAAAGAAGCAACAGGGAAAAACATGGATGAGAAGTAATAAGATGTTAGACATATGTCTTCAAACAAGGCATTGTATCTATATATAATGTATATCTGGGAGGATGCGCAAGTCTTTGAAGTCTGCTCAGCATTGTGAGCGTCCGTAACAACTAACATCGTGCCTGGCTCTAGTGTTTCCCAGGGAGTGGAGAATATGAACAAGCCTGATTCCGATGACCGGGATGTGTTAAGCGCTATATATCTCCAGAATATGATTATCATTATCATGTTTCTCAATCTGTTTTGTTGGACGGATGTAAATCTTTTCAATGCTCCATATGCTACGAACCCTATAGGAGCCCGGCAGGATATACGCCCGAACGAATAGAGTGAACACGTAATTATGTCATTATCGTACCTGTATACACAATGCAATTGATCATACATGTATCTGTAAATTTATTCTTCAGTATGTACTGCTTGTATCCATACACTTCATATCAATAGCCAAATCAGTCGCATGGCTTCAATTATTTCATAATGTTAGTATTCGGTCCATAATCTTCACTTTATCTGACTATGTTTGTGGGAAATTATTCATGTTCAACATGAATATATTCTTAACAGTGATTCATCTAACTGATTGGATTTATTTAATTTCTGAATCTACGGGCATCCACAGTTATTCACTGTTTATAAAGTTTTCTTCCAGTTATTTATTCGAAGCTTTTGGACGATCTGTTTGAACATAAATATTGATATGCGTGATTGTTTACTGAATACCATTTAGAATTGAATTGAATCGAAGTTTCGAAATGTTAATAATCCTGTCAATATTTTCAGTTGCTTTTTAAATGCAATACAATTTCTACAATTTCATAACCTATTAATGAAATGACCTTTTAAGGCCAAATTATACATCAAGAAAATTCTAATAATCAGAATTGCACTATGTAAATATAAAGTTAATTGGTTCAAACACTTTTAAGTTAATAAGGTCAGAATATAGAGTTTTACAACCCCTGCCCTATAAACAATTTGTTCAGTTTTATATTTTCGTAATGTAGAGCTATTGATTTTTCTTGTGACAACATTTGACCGGGCTTCCCGATGTGTGTGTGTGCGTGTGCGTTACGGGTTTGTAAAAATGTCCCAATGTCTGGGGCGGAGAATAAGGTCGGAGTTTTGGGAACAGATATAAGCAACAACTAGCTATAATCCTCTTTTGTGTTACAGTGTATTTCTCTTGACTATTGAGCTCTTTATGACTAGTAAGTACATGTACGAAAGATTGTAACACGTGTGTGTTTTGTACTGTCCTGTCATATACAACAATATACTATCCTACTACAATATATTGATATCAAGATTGAATGGTAGTCATCTGGAATGTAGTGCTGGCGTGACCAGCTGTCTATTGAATTCTGACTGGAAATTTATCAATCATTTTTTGTATTATATTATTCTGCATTCCCATAAATACAGAAGGGTATGCCTATGTATGGAGGCCCACCCGCTCTGTATCGTGATGGACTACCTATGAATGAACTTTATTACATCTCCGAATTTGTATCAGCGTGTTGGCTATTTAAAAAAAACTTGTAGCATGCCTTCTTACAATACAATACTCTTTGTTGTATCTTTTCACATTAAAGAACTAATTTTCTAGCAATGCATTTTCTCTCTTTCAGCTTTCAGCTTTCAGCTTTAAAACGAGGAAGACCCGTCCTTTTTTTAGACGTTGATTTGCAGCCTGTTTTCTATTTTTACGATATTACGATATTTAAAAATTCAAACATTTCTAACTTCTTAAGGTTTGAACGCTTTCCTGCGTTTATTAAAGGCTTGATATCTTTGCGAACAAAAATGATTGTTGCGTATACGTTCCATAATTATCCGCAAATACAAACATTTTTGTAGGAAATAATTAAGAATTACTCGACCTGGTCTTGCGTCTTGATAGACTTTATTTTGTACTGGTATTGATTTTCTGTTTGTTGTTGTATTAAGATCTTAGAGTAATCCAAAATGTAAGGAAACCTGAGCAGCAGCTACGTCATTTTGATTGGCCCATTTAAGATTCTTCATTCAGTTTGACCAGCTTGTAACGTTGTCTGTTGATACCTGAAAGGGCTAAATATAATAAGTATGTACAGAATACAGAGCCCCACTCCGCTCTGTACTGTGATGGACTACTTGCCAGTAAACAATATTTCATTTCGAAAGCTTTTATTATTTCAGTAACTACTGCATTTTGCTCTTTACTGCGTTAATTTCCGTACAGGATGTGTTTACTACCAATCAGGAGTCCTATGCTAATCTTTTCCAAGAGTTGCCAGTATTTAAACGAGACTGGCATATCGCTTGATGTGTTTTTGATTTACTGCTGTCTGCTTCGTATTACATAATATAAATCTCTATTTGTGTATTGCTAATTGCAGTTTTCCAGATTGAAGCCGCCAATGTCACTTTTTGTATTTAAATCGCGGTTTACATGTTCATTTTCAAATTGAAAACTTGTCATCAACAGTGGTTTTTATTTTCATTCTGCATAGTAGACTTTCTAAAAAATATATTCTTACTAAGATATAACAGATTACGAAACATTTACAATACATACCAACACCCTGTAATTTGAAAAGATGTTTCATACATTTCTTGTTATTAAAAAAATGATTTTAAATTCCGTTGTTATGAATTTTCCGTGTTTTTCTTTTATTTTTGCTGCCTCTTCTTCTTCTTTTTTTTTCTGAAAACAACCCTTGTTTCAAGAAACAAATTAGAAAAAGATAGAAAAACAAAAACAATCACCTTGAATGATGGGGGAGGGGTTCATGGGGCCAAAGAGGAGAAGATTTTTTTCAGAAATTTGAATTTAACAAGTTTCCGACCATTCCCTTTGAAAAAGGACTAGCTCTCGCTTGCCTCGCTCCAGAGTTCACGACTGTCCAGTGGTCGAGTCCCCAACGAAGTCCATTGCAAGGCCAACATTCCCTGGGAAGCAATCATTTTTATCCATGATGTCCAGGATGGTGGTTTCCTCACGGATATGCTGTGTCTGTCAAGTGTAACAAATCATTACTTGTCATCGTTTTAATGCCAAGTAATGTCATTTATGTCTTCATACGTTTCAAGAACAATTGCAATTCAAATAATTGCAATATATATTTGTAATACCATCGCCAAGACTTTCAAGAAATCAACCCAAGGCACTTTTAATAGTCGTGTGCGCGTCATCTATTGAGACATGCATGGCAATAAAATATTACGTAATGCAAACATAATTTCTGTAGGCAATATAATTTGGTATTAAAACGCCAATAACTTGATTTTTTAAAAATCAGCTGACATCATGTTTTGTTCTCGTCAATGAAACGTCGTCAACCAACCTTCACATTTATCTCCTGGATATCATCAGGTAGTCTAAATACCTTCGCGGCAATGGGCTTGTCAGTGCTTGTGTGACGGTAAAAGGGGGCCGTCGCACTCACTCCACTGCCCATCAGGGGCGGCGGAGCGACTTCCAAACTGGGGGGGGGGGGGCACCCAGGCGCGGATCCAGGATATCTTAGGGGGGGGCCAAATTTAAAAGTATGCGAGTCAAATATTGGTACGTAATGGTGACCTGCAGTGACCAAATGAGCATAAACGTTTGGGAGGCAGACAAAATATCTGCATCACCCCATTCTCTTACATGCAGGCCCCGCTGAACGTTTTTCAAAGTGGGTGGGGGGAGGCAAAAGTATTTACGATCAGGTAGAGCGTAGCGTAAATTGGCGTGGGATCTAGGGGCAAAGCCCTAGCGGACGTCAAGGGGCGGAGCCCCTGGAAGTTCATGGGATATGGGCATTTAATTACGGTCAGATGAGCATATTTTGATACCTTATTCATGACCCTGGCCGGTTACTAATTGGCGTGAGGTCAAAGGGGCTGAGCCCCATGAAACATTTTTTAACGGTTAGATAAGCATTCAGGGGGCCGCCTTAGGCCACCTGGTAGGGTCCATGGGGCAGAGCCCCCAGGAGTTCAGGGGTATTAGGCATTTGATTACGGTCAGATGAGCATATTTTGATACCTTATTTGCGACACTGGCAGGTCACTATTTGGCGTGGAGTTCAAGGGGCGGAGCCCCCGGAAGCTCAGGGGTTTTAGGGGGATCAGGTTTTTTTAAATTACGGTCAGACAATCGCGTTGCTAAGGGGTATGGGCATCTTATTACGGTCAGATTAACATATTTTGATACCTTATTTGTGACACTGGCAGGACTCTAATTGGCGTGAGGTCCAGTGGAGGGAGCATCCTGAAGCTAATGGGTTTTAGGCTTTAAATTCCCGTCAGATAAGCATCCAGGGGTCCGCCTTAGAGCCCTAGGCGGGGTCCAGGGGGCAGAGCCCCGGAAGTTCAGGAGGATTTAGGCATTAAACTACGGTCAGATCAACATAATTTTGATGCCTTATTGTGACACTGGCACGTCACTAATTGGCGTGGGGTTCAGGGGGCGGACCCCCGGGAAGTTCAATGGTTTTAGGCATTAAATAACGGTCAGATGAGTATCAAGAGGCCCTCCTTAGGGCCCTTGGTTGGGTCAAGGGGCACAGCCCCCGAAAGCTCAGGGGTTTTAGGCGTTTAGTTACGGTCAGATGAGCATTTGTTGACACTGTGACACTGTGCATTTGTGACACTGGCATAACACTATTTGGCATGGGATCCAGGGGGCAGAGCCCCCATAATTTCAGGGGTTTCAGGCATTTAATCACGGTCAGATGAGCATATTTTGATACCTCATTATTTTGTGACACTGGCAGTTCACTATTCTTTCTTTCTTGCTCTCTTTCTTTCTATTTCTCTTTAATATTCTTTTTCGAAAAAGTGGGGGGGGGGGGGGGAGGGAGCTCGAGGCTCCCGATCCCCGACGTTCCGCGGGCCCTGACATGTAGGCATTTAAATAAGCATATTTCTTGCCTAACTGTAAATTTAGGAATTTATCATTTTCCAACACTATGAAACGCATAAAAAAGTATAATTTACTAAAAAAGTGAGGGAAAATCTCGGAAAATTATGTCATTTCAGCAACATTTATAAATCACCCTTATGGAACTAAAAAATAAACCTCGTATGAATTTTATTTATGTTTCCCTTCCCTTCCTTCCCTCTCTTTTTTTTGTAGGTTTACTGGGGGGGGGGGAGTACCTTTTGCCCCCCCCCCCCCCGATCCACAACTTGTTGGCTGGAAAATAGCAACATATATCCTCCTTCTTTTCATCCTTTTCTTCTTCCTCTTTTTTCCTTCCCTTTATCTCCTCTTTTCCTTTTTTCTCTTCCTTTCCTTCCATGTCTCTTATTTTTGTATTGGGGGGGGGGGGGGGCGGGGAGGCAAGGCCCTTTCGCCCCCCCCCCGATCTCCTTCTTCCCCCCTTTTCTTTTCTTCTTCCTCTTCTTTCTTTCCCTTTCTCTCCTCTTTCCCTTTCCCTTCTTTTCCTTCTCTCTCTCTCTCTCTCTCTCTTTTTTTGCGGGGGGGGGGGGGCAAGGCCCGCTCGGTTCCCCCTCCCTGGATCCGCGCCTGGGGGCACCAACAGCAAAGGGCACCTGCAAAGGGAACTCTCAAGGCGAAAATCTACAATTTGTTAAGACATTGGTATACCCCTACATTGTGATCACATTATCAGGGATGATTTTGTTTCTCTTTATACATGATCCAAGATATTGCTTAAACATTTTACTTTGCAGTTGGTTTTGATGGTCACTTGCGAGCGAGCGAGGAAAATTTGTAACATTTATGAGGTCGCAGTGCGAAAAATTACATCTTATAGAGAGGGAAAAAAACAAATCCTGATGGGGTTTTAAGCACATTTTCAAAACGGAAGTCGGAAAAAGACCCTTTGATAAGTATTTTTAGTATATCATCTATAAATGCGAGAGTCGCTTTAAATAAGAGGCACATAATGATGAGAGAAAAAAGGGCCAATCGTCGAAAGTAATAGGTCCCTTATTAGAAAGGAAAAGGGGCACGTATCTTTGTTAAAACGGAAATTATCAGAGGTGAACAGAGGCATTTATTGCAACTGAAAAGGGGCTCTCACGAGGTATGAAAAGGGGCACTTATGAGAATGAAAAAAGGGCAATTATAATGAAGGAAAATGTGCATTTGTTGAAAGAAAAGGGGCACCGATCAGATTTTAATAGGGGTATTTATCGGAGGTGAAAGGGGGCTTTTTTAGAAGGGGGAAGTGGCTCTTATAAAAGGGGCACATGTTAAAATAAACGGGGCAAAAAAGGATAATTATGAGAAGGGGAAGGGGCACTTACAATAAGTAAAAAGAGTATTTATTTGAAAGGAAAAGGGGCACGTATCAAAATAAATGGGGCACTTATTAGAGTAACATGGGACACTTTTCATAGGTAAATAGGGGTATTTATGAAAAGGGGAAGGGGCTTCTCAATTGATGTATTGATGTGGTGGTGGTTATTTTACCTGACTGCTAAGAAAGCATAAATGCTTGTAAGTAAGCAACCACGCGACGGCCTTAGGTCCTCTCCGAGGGACCTGGTAATGGATTAATGCCTTACCAAAGGGCACTAGCGCATCGCTTTGGTTTCGAACCCAGGTCACCGGATTTCGAGACCACTGCTCTTCTACCAAGCACATGTAAAAACAAAAGGTGTGCTTTAAAAAGGGGTAGTTATTAAAAGGGGAAGGGGCACTGTTCTTACAAAAGAAAAGGGGCATTTGTCAAACTAAAATGGGCACCTCTCAGATTTGAATCAGGGCTATTATTATAGAGGCCGCGACATGGAGGCCAAAGGCTTCTGAATTAGAGGCCCCTGATCAAAAGAACAAACACGTTCGCGCACACACAATTAAAGGTTATCACCACTGAACTCTAACACTACATAGCGTTAGACTAGAGCTCAGTGCACATGTAATGTTGCAGCTGATGATATATAACATTTCTGAAAAACCATATTACATTTTTCCTGTGAGATTTGGGTTGAAAGTCGAAAATTAAAAAGTGAAGGCATATTTCTCTTCTATGTGTTTTATAAGGGATGCACGGGCCAGACGTGCCCTCCATGAAATCCGACATGAAATACATAACATTTTGGAAAGTGCAGAAAAACTCGATCTTGGATCTTGGATTTATTTTCCTCCTAAATACTCCGAAGAAGAGTTTTGACTGGAGGTGGTGGAGGGTGGACGATTACATTTTGGAAAAAAGTTCTTTAGTAACTGCATTTTTAAATGAGAGCGGGGAGGTTTGGTCGATGGTTGCTTGTTGTAGGTTATTCCATGTCTTTACAGTCCTTGGGAAATATGAGTTGGCATAGACGTCCGAGTTGGTGTGGCGAATTTCAAATTGGTTGGAGTGTCCTCGTCTACGTCTGTCTGGCTTAGGGTTGGTGTGAGATTGGTAGTCGATGTCGAGTTGTCCCTTGATCATTTTGAAGAGGCAGGTAAGGCGGTGTGCTTCCCTTCTGTCTTTAAGAGATCCCCAGTTGAGTTGGTTGAGTAGCTTGGTAACACTGGTGTCCCATCCGTAATTATTGGTGACAAAACGTGCAGCCTGACGTTGAACTTTCTCGACAGCATAGATGTTTTTGGCTGTATAAGGGTCCCATGCTGCAGTGGCGTAGTCAAGGTGTGGACGTACAAGAGTAATATACAACTTTTCTTTAACATTAGATGAGCAGTGATGGAAGTTGCGCCTTAGGAAGTTACTGAGGACCCTTGAGGCTTTGCCGGTTGTGTAATGAGTCTGGCTATTCCAGCGTAGGTCTTTCTGGATATTGATGCCAAGGTATAG
Source organism: Strongylocentrotus droebachiensis (assembly GCA_035222895.1). Classification (NCBI taxonomy): domain Eukaryota; kingdom Metazoa; phylum Echinodermata; class Echinoidea; order Camarodonta; family Strongylocentrotidae; genus Strongylocentrotus; species Strongylocentrotus droebachiensis. The sequence continues at coordinate 114,199 of JAVYIG010006115.1, forward strand.
GGTCTGGTTCGTTTCCTCCAGGGTAACATCAAGGATTTTGTAGGATTTAGTACCCGGTGTTCTCTTTCTTGAAACACGCATCGTTTTGCATTTAGAGGGATTGAAATGCATGCCCCAAGTCTTGGACCACTGGACCATAGTATCTAGGTCCTGTTGAAGAGCTTTCTCATCTTCAGCAGTTTTAATGGGACGGTAAAGTAAACAATCATCAGCAAAAAGTCGTGTTGTACTGGTAACCTTTTCATGAATGTCATTGATGTGGAGTAGAAAAAGGTGAGGGCCTAAAAGGAAGACAGACGTAGACGAGGACACTCCAACCAGAAGGAAGAAAAGGTAGAATTATAAAGTAAAAGAAAAAGATCTATGAAGAAGAAGAAGAAGAAGACAAACGCAAATTGGAGGAGGAGGGAGAAGACCAAGAACAATTAAGAAGAACGAGAACAAGAAGAACGAGAACAAGAAGAACAAAAACAAGAACAAGAACAAGAAATAAAGTGAAGATGTCAATTATCATACACAATCTGGTTATACGAAATCGCTCGCCCAGCAAGTACGTACGTACATGTACTTACGTAAGTGCGCATGCGCAGAGCTCCATGACTACATCATAACAACTGTGTAGGCTACGAGCATCGAGCAGCAAGATAAGCATTTCGCGTTCCCCCTGAAAAAACCTTTAATTTTGCATCAAAAGGATACCGTTTCACATACGTTCTCGGTTATTTACAGAATAAATATTCTTTTGAGTATTCGTTGATAAGAAAATATCACGATGGAATCAGAAGGGCTTCACTTGAACATCAGTTATGTTGGATCCTGCGGCACTGTGCTGAGCGCCGAACAGAGTGCTGCACTGCAGACATCACTTGTGATCCTGCAAAATAACTACAAATTCAACCGTGTCTTCTTCTGGGGCAAAATCTCAGGCATAAAGGGTGACTACTTCATTGCCCAAGGCTGTGGAAACGATGAGATGGTTGAAAGGAAAACACTTTATAGGTAAAACCTCACGTAAATTCTTTAAAAAATATTGATGGTGGTCCCACATGCTAGTAATTGTGTAGGGTCTGGTCTAGACCGAAAGCTTCAGTCTCTATATCGTCGGTTGTTCCACTGAGACTACGTCTGGCTCCACTAGACCTCGGTTATAGAGACTGAACGACTGCCTATGCCACCCTATGTTGAAGATATCACGGCTAGATTTTAGCCGTTAGGCCCCCCCTCCTGCGCCATCTACACGTTCGTAATGGCGTTATCACAGTTTTTCCTTCATAATCATTTTGCCTTCGGCGTAGACTAGAAGGGATGAGATTGACGGCAGCGAGAGTTTAACACGGCTTGCAAGATTTTCAACATGGAGGTCGATTTTGACCCATAATTATTTCCTTAAAAGGGACCATTAAACGGATTATATCAATCAAGTTAGTAAGTGGAACCGATGTATTATAGCCTAGGCCTAATTCAAAATTTGATATTCACGAGGTAAAATGACATTTTGGGGGCATAACAATACGGCCGTGGCAAGTTTGTCATGTTTGTGGGAGGGGCCTAACGGCTAAAATCTAGCCGTGATATCTTCAACATAGGGTGGCATAGGCAGTCGTTCAGTCTCTATAACCGAGGTCTAGTGGAGCCAGACGTAGTCTCAGTGGAACAACCGACGATTATAGAGACTGAAGCTTTCGGTCTAGGTCTGGTCTAGGTCTATCTGAGTAGGTCTATCTCGTGACCAAGTGAGTCTTGTTCTTTGTTGCTTGACTCGACTCTTGACTACGCCAGACTTTTTCAACCTTCCCCATACCATAGTTTTTCATACACAGGCCTTGCCGTAAGCACAAGTGTCAAGGGGGGGTGAGGTTAAGAAAAAGCTGATTTCCCGGAATCGCGTGAATTTTTGCCCTCATTATTTTCTTTATATTTTTTCTTCTCGAGTCTAGACTCTAGGGTAGCGCGCCCAGTATTCGGTCAGACAGCCGTTTTAACAGCTGTAACAATTAACAAAATAATTTATGAGCCACGAAACTTGCACAAATCAGGCAGTTGAACAACATTTCTTAACTATTTAAATTAAATCAGATTTAGGGCCCCGGAAAGATCTCCAACTTAGCTCGAAATTGGTCAGTGTCGCACAACTTTCTGCACTTCCGCCTTCTCTTACTAGTCTTAGCACATGCGCTAACATGCATAGCCATATGTAGAAGTCTATTGCGAAACAACTACGTGTGCTGTCGCAATGAATTTAGTATGTGTGTGAAGAGGAGCTCTTCCGTGTTCGCTCCATCGCAGCGAAATTGCAAATGCCGAACTTGCCGATGTGCAAGAGGTATTTATACGATACCCTTGCCATGCGGTATCGCTCGGCCAGTATTCGGTCAACGCAATGATATTCAGTGCTTTATCGCGCGATTGTGTGAAAATAGTGCGCAAATACGCTTCGCTTCTGGGCAAAAAAATGCTCCGTCTTCTTTCGGAAGTATTTTGCTTATCATTATTCTATATTTTGAGCGACTATAACGTCCTGTTAGAGGAATAAATTTCTTTTCTTTTGATGGGTAGATTGCCAAATACAAGAGGTAAGAATTCAAAATATTAGTGATTTCCCCTTAAGTGACCGAATACTGGGCACTCAATGAGCACCTAAGTTTATTCCTCAGCACTACATCCTGACTTATGGATCCTGCTGAGTATCATTGTAGAAGTAGAAGCCTATCACGTAGAACTTTACGCATTGAGCGCTGTGCACTTAAATATAGCGCTCCCATTGGCTGATCCGCTCGAGCGGTTTCAAAATTTTAATTAGAGAGGACTCACTTAATTAACTAAGCAGAGAGCGCATTGACAATTCCAATACATAATCTAACATAACACACTGACACGTCTTGCTTTATACAGGTGACACACTTCACACATAAATGATGCACACTCAGTATAGGTACACACATAAAATAGATTATAAAATGGCTCTAGTATTTTAAGCATCGTGATTGGTCAATACGCGTCACATGACATTGACAAATTTTTGATGCAAGCACGATTTTGCAGAAATGAGTGCAGAAAAAGCGCAACAAAAAGTTATATTGCACGGCGCGTACGTGACCATGGAGATCCAGTGCGCGCGCGTACGCGTAGTACTAGTACGCTCCCTCGAGTGCATTGTAGGCTATAGGCTACGCGTAGCTAATATTGTACGCTCCACCATGATCCCCAGCGCAGCGTACGCGTAGCTAGCTTAGCTCTAGCTAGAGCGGGGTATTATTAGAAAGCAAATTTTTATTTTACTTTTGCCTTGGATTTAGACCCGTTTTGACTTTTGGATTTTATAATGAAGCCAAGAATTTCAGCTGTCTGATGTAGACTCATCTCTAGACACCCTAATTTTATTTTTAATCAAACAATGAATCCCGTGGACTTTTCGGTAAGCCTGCAAGGTTTTACTTTAGTTTTAGACCCTCATTTTAGTCTAGTACTAGTAGAATCTACTACTAGATCTAAGTTAGTAGTAGAGTCTAGTAGAACCAACATAACTCTAGATCTAGATCGAACTCTCGTATACTTAAGATCTAAACTTTTGTTTGTTGCTGTTTGTGTCGCTATTTTATAAAACAAATAACGCACTTGACCCTGTTGTGCGAAACGTAAATGCAGTGTTCGCTCGGTTTCTTCAGATGGTTCGCACTGTCAACTCGCCGCAAGCGGCTCGTTGCACAGAGCGGCACCAATCTAAAGAAACCTCGCGCGTACTGCATTCACCGCTATTGCACTCTGGGCCGTGCGTTATTTGTATAAAAATCAACAAACATTTCAGTAGACTAGACTACCTTAAATAGACTTATGACAAAAATGAGAATTTTTCAAACTTAAGTAGACTAAGGCTTAACTTTATTCAAATACTTTTGACTGAAATATCATGATTTTGATATCAGATCAAATGGAAAATCGCAGGCTTTCTCCTCGCAATAAAATCTCATAATGTTGAGCAAATGGCAGCCAATGATAGCCAATAAGGAGGGCCCTTGTAGGCGCCAATTTAGGAAAACGAGGCTAAGACCGGATGAACGTGATTCGCATGCGCTGGATGTAAGCTAAAGTTCTACATGTCTAGACTCCAGTCAACAAAAGTTTTATTAAATTAAAAGTTTGATTTTGAAAAAATGATGATTGGAAAGAAAATAGATCTAATTTTTATATAATTTAAAAGTATTGTAAAAAAATCATTGTAAAACATCAAAATATAAAATTATAAGGACTTTCAGCTGATATGTCTGTTTTCTTGCAGCTACTGTGCGCCTTGAGGTCTGCAATTATGCACCACTGCATTGCGTAACCTAGCTCCCCCTCACTAACCTGTACAATGTACAGTACTTTAGTCTCTGTAGATGACATAGTCTTGGCTGAACAACTGTCAATATCAAAGACTATTCAAAGCTATCATTTTTAGTCCAAGGAAAGATCTATTTTAAAGATACTTTGTCCCTTTTGCAGCCAACATCAAATTCTGTAGAACTTTGCAGGAATTATAAATATGTCCTATCTGTGAAATTGAAACGTTAGCAGTGTCCTAGTATTCAAATTATGCAAGGAAACCTGTTTATTCTAGACTTCGCTGTCAGACACTATTGAGTGACTGACTGACATCTTTTTTTCTTTGGTAATAACACTTGATATAAAATGAGCTGTAGCAGGTACATGAGCATTTGTCTACATCAATAAATCACTACTCGTAATGGCCTAAATTAAACTGATTGAATCTTTGTGCAGCACAAAACATACGACCATTTGGTAGGGTCTGAAAATCAGACTATTACTTAGTTGATTGCAATCACTTATGTAGAATTGACAACTAATGGTCGTTATTTTCCGGCAAAAAAGCCATTTTCAAACCGTTCCGTTTTGAGGGAAGTTCTAAATAAGTAATAACCATTGTCTTTCAATGCCGTTGGATTTCAACCTTTTCATTTGCTTGACCTGCAAATAGGACATACATGTAGTACCTTAAATGCACCCATAGCCTTTGTGTGTATTAACAAATGTTTAAGTCATTTTCAAAATTAAGTTTTATGTTCATGTACCTTTCTTATATCAAACAGTCTTGACTGCGTAACATGGGGCTTACTACCTCTAGCTACCCAGGCCATTCGGGACCAGTGTTCAGTGGTCAAAGGTCGCTTCATTGGAGATCCATCGCATGAGTATGAACACATAGAGATCCAAAAGTTAGGAGAGGGAGAAGATGCCACAGAGGAAGAAAACACGGTAAGAGTAACACATCAGAACTGCCCCATTTCCTTAGACAAATGTCATTGTGCCATATCAATTACAAATTATCCCTTCTCAGTAATCTTTCACTTCATTATAGTATCATATCGAAAGAAATTTAAAATACATTGATTTTCTTATGATTTCATTTCCATTTTAAAACAATATGAAAGCAAGTACAGAGACATAACAAGAGCACTAAATCATAACATGAAATGGTTGGATACCCTTAAAAGAAAAATGCTTGTGAGCAGGGTTGCAGTTTTTTACAAAATAATAATTAACAATTTTTCATGGAATCAGAATGTTTTTAACAAAATTATAAAAACAACAAAATGATGTGCACATGTTTTAAGTAAAAGTCACAGATTATCAATTAATTGAAGTTGTTGGTACATCACTTAATTGATACCTCAGCAATAAATGAACGGAGACATATGAACAAACATTATTAGAAGAGCCTAGGATTTGACCTGATTAATGGTCCATTCAGGGCAGGTAACGTACAAAGCTACTGTTACTTTAAAACTAGCTTTTAAAAATCACCATGGTAGTTATACAGATTAGGTAACCATGTAATGTGATGAATGTTATGAAATACTGCAAAATAGTAAATATAATTTGTTTCTTTAAGTTTTATTGAATAAAAGAATATTGAGATAAGTAACCTTTTAAAGATAAACAATCAGAGGTAATCCAGACAAATCCTAATTCATATCCTGACACTGTCACTAAAGTAATTGGGCCCCCCCCCCCCCTCCACCAACCACATAGGATATTATTTAAGTTGCTGGAACATACATTGTAGTATCTAATGGGCATAAATCAGGTATACTAGCTCCTGGCCTACTACAACCACACCACCAAAGTGGTAGACAGAGAAGAGTTTGGGTTTCCAATTGTGTGTTTTTGTTTCATTGCATTATAAATAACAAATGAAGAGGTCACTGCTAATTATGTAGAAATGTTATTCTGAAGAAACCTGAACTGTGTTGATTTACGAAATTCATTAAGTTGGTTTTCAGTCGTTTCATATTTTTCAAAGAGATACAAAAAAAAACAGAGCCCACCTCGATAGCAAAATATTGTACAGACCGTCCTTGTGATTTAATATCAGAAATTAGAGGAGCGTATATTCTTTATTTATATTCATGAGTCTTCTGTATATTTGTTTCAAAGGGCACCGATAATTCCATAATCAGTAGTATCTTAAGATTTTGCCAAAACACACAAATATCAGGAATCCGATTTGTCTGGGTGCATTCAACTGGCACTGTAAATACACCTAGCTTTATTCATGGTTGGGTTGGATTTCCTTTTTTCAGGAATACCCTGTAGGGTTCTTCCTAATGTATATGAACAATTTGGGGAAAGAGCTCTTATCAAATGGTTTACTTATTTGCTTTCATCTATCTTGGTCTTGTAAAGATTATGATCAAAGAAGAGGATCGTCTTGCAGCAGTGATCGCTAAGATTGATGAGGAGGTAGCTGTCGTTCCTAGAGGAGCGTACGTCAGGACACCTCATGGACTAGTTCTCAAGAATCGTAGCTTTGAAGGTGAGGTTTAATTTTCTACATGTAATGATAACCTTTAAGTTGTAGTAATACAAACTTCATTTCAGTGGAAGCTGGTAAAATCCATGGTGAAGTATATATTCTGCAGAAAGTTGGTTGATCAAACTTTCTGAGAATCAGATACTCTGCTTGATCAACTGCATTTTCTTCTTTTGTTAACTTTGCCAAGCTAACAGTAATACATTACTCTAAATATATTATGGAGAGTATATATTATTACAAGTCCTCTAAAAAGAAAAGACCATCCTGAGATTTTTGAAAAGTTGAAATTGTAGTCATTTTGTGTGTGTTTGGAACAAATTGGAAAGTTGTCCACTAGATTAATCATCACAGAAACATTATTGATTCAGCAAACTTGAAGAGCCCATACCTATAGTGATTGTGACTTTCAAAAATTATAACTTCCTCATTTTTTGTTTGATTTCATTCAAACTTTCACTGGTATGCTTCTCTGATTTTTCTGCTCACTTCTAGAGAATTTTGCAATCAAGGTTGGCTTTCCCTTTAAGATTGTTGCTTATTTATTGTGTATCATGTGTAGGCCTGTCTGTAACTGAATCAGGGAAGCTTCACAACTACTTCCACTTCCGAGAACCAGTACGGCTAAATGAGAAGACTCTCCTGGAGAAGGCTGACCTTGATAAATCAATAGACTTCCTAGATCCGATTCATGAAGACATCCCAAGGGGTAAGTCTGTCTGTCATTATTGCCTATTTCAAGGATGATTTAATAGTAATTAATTTAAATAATGAATTTGTATGAGTGCATTGGTAAATATGCACTGCACGTAGGTTAAATTACAATTGGATAATGAACACGACTTGTCAAGTTCATAATCTGGCTCATTGTGACTGAGCCAAGAGCATGCAGTGCATATTACTGATGCATGAGCTTCAACTACATGAATCATTTGTTTTATGAAATGGGTCTACAATATGAGTATATATTAAAGGTCAACAAATAAGCAACAAATCTATTTGACTTCAGTTTCGATTTATTTGACGACTGAATGTTTTTGTTCCTAAGGCATAAAACACAAAACCACCCAGTTCCTTCAGGCAATGTGTTCATGTAAATCACGTTTCTATTTCCAGGCGGTTCGTGGTCCTTGGACTTTGTGCGTGGTGGTGGACTGGTGACCATTCGTAGTCTCCTTTGGCCTGGGATGAACTTCTACCATGTCCCACAGTCAAGAAAGTTTGGTTATATCTACATTGGTACTGGAGAACAGAACAAGGACCTCCCTTTCATGCTTTAAGTTATATTTTATAAGCATTTTTTTAACAGGAAGAAAGCCAGACAACTGAGCAAAAGAAAAATATAAATATTCCATGTTCTTAATCAACCATATACTACAATTAGAGCTCTATATGATATGTGCAGCAATGTGATAAAATATATCAAAGAGAGCCCTGATTGTAGTGAATGGTTTATATTCATGAATATTTGTGTTGCATGGAAGCTAGGATAACTGCATTAGGTGTGATAGAAACAGATGGAAGTAAAATTTTATCAAGATTCCATGGAGAATTCAGTTTCTCAGGCAGCCAGAAACATCGGGAGATAATTATATATACTTTGAAAAAAATGCCTTCCTTGTTCAATAATATACCTGTATTGATCTTGAAAAAAAAATGTTAAAGCTCATACTGTTTGAGGTATTACATGTGTTATTACTCTGTCAACGAAAAACTCCCTTTGACATGGTAAGGTACAGAAGTTAATTAGAAAGAAAGGTGTTTAATATATCTTCATTCTTTATTCCTGCAAGAACTTCAACAAAGTTATTTACATATTTTGCAAAAATAACTTGCACACTGTGAACATATACATAGAATGGTTGCAAGTTATCTGTTTTTCATTCAACCAATATTTAACAAAAAATACTTTTAAAGTTCATGGGAGGTGTTAGATCTTGAATATCATTCTGCAGTATACCATGATTATCGAAATCCCTCATCTATTGTGTAAATATGTAAATATACTGGATATTACAGATATGTTTATTCTCACAACGTCAAATGCTTGTCATCATATCGGCATTTTAATTTGTAGTGTCTTATCAAATCATTCCTCCAAGTGCTATGACATTAAGCCATTTAAAAATAATACTATTAATATTTCCAAGCTTAAACTTTCCCAAAACTTATTGTTGGTCACTTTCATTGCAAAACACTTTTGCAAATTAAAAAAAAAATGATTGATAATTGTAATACATTCTTGTCAGAATATTGTGAACTTGTGAATCTATACCATTCAGAAGTGCTAGTTTTACATTCAACCTATATTGATGATCTCGGTCAAAGGTAAAATACATTGTATTCTATTTAACCATTTGAGCCGCAGTACCTGCGAACTACTGTGAACATTTTGCTATGTTTTTAAACGCATACATACTACATGCATCATTAAAAAGGTTGCTGTGGAACAATTTGTATGTCCAATTTATGTTGGAATACAAAATTAGCCCTTGCTTTTAATCTGAATTGTACAGAGCGGGTTATCATTAAAATGATATGACTGAAATTGTGGGTTGCAAGAAAGTGTACATGAATGATACATTGCTCACATTCACATTTATAGATAACCTTGGTTTATTTTCTGTACCAAATCATTATAAGCCTTCTTATATTGAGATTAATGTTCATGTAAACAGGCATCACATCAACACAGACTATCCTGCCATCAAATGTTTGTAGATATTTCTACATGTTCCCATTGTGCTCTTGAGCCATGGAAAGCTAAACATGTGAATAAAGACCAGGAGAGCATTACCACACAGTGCGTGGGTATTGTTTGGTTTAAAACACAGTATGAACACAGCCAGTTTAAATATACCAAGGATCTGGGCCCTGTAACACAAAGCTTCAAAGCGAATTGATTGATCGATCGATTGTACATCTTGGGGAAAAAGAGCAATCAATTGCTAAATTATCTTAGCAAGTATTGCAGGGCCCTGATTTTAGGAC